>QANX01002625.1:23885-35014 GCA_003254975.1 Ochetophila trinervis | reverse complement strand
AAATTTATTATACATTAATATCATATAAAATTAAATAATACTTATTTTCATGCTAGATATGTAACAATCTACGTTTTAATTCGAGATCCTGTAAATAGCTCAATAATAATGAATGTAAGAGTGTTGGATCTGACGCAGCGGATTAACTCTACAGCCTGGACGTTCATAGACTTTCCTTGTATCTATCTTTTATACGCGAATATTCATTTTTCTACTTTTACCTCTCTCTCTAGTTTTTCTCTCTACCCTGACGTGGCTGATCAATTTGGCTCTGCCTTGGTAGTAATCGCATGCTCCTCTACCACCCAAGTTAACTTACTTCTGACCTACCAGTCTACCACCAGATTATCAAAAAAGAAAAATAAAAAAGTCTACCACCAGATTCAATGACCATATATTCAGCAAAAAAGATTTAATGACCATAAATCACTAATTTTTTTTATTATCTTTTTCTATATTCAAAATATAAAAATCGAACTTGAATAATTATACAAAAANATTTCTTCACTTTAATAATTTAAGATGGCTGGTTAATATAGTGACACGATTTATGTAATAAATTAAAATAATATTTATAATCCACGATGATATCACTTTAGGTATTTATTAAGATTAATAAAACCAAATTTTTTTTTTTTTGGTTCGAATGGTAGTTATGTTACATGTTCTATAGGAGACAATCCGATAATATCGAATGAAAAGAACAACTATTACATATTTTGTCCGGCTGTTTTATATATTGAAAATCGCAAGTATTATATGATTTTTTAAAATATCAGATAATTAAATTAAAAAGAACTCCTCTAAAATAAAACTTTGAAAAACGACTTTAAAATATCGAAGTGGCAATTTGTCATTGGCACTTTCACCAAGCACACCGTACGACTCGCCATCCTAAAAACTCAGCTAAGTTCTAAAAGAATAAAAATTAAATAAATAACAAATTCCGGGTTTTGCATGTGCGACAATTGGAAGGGGTCAGGTATAACGTGGCGTAAGCTGATTGGCAACGGTAGGAACCGTATGGTAGAGGTTAGAGACGGTGGAAGAGCCAGCATGAATTTCGGCTGTAGTGGAACGCAAACACCCAGACTTTTTGTATATGTGTGTGTGTGTATATATATACATATAAATAATACAAAAATTCAGTGTCAACTTCTTCACGTTCGTTCACTGCATTGGGGAAAACCTTAAAAATCATATATATATAACTTTTTTCCCTGGGGTAGAGAGGCAAAAAAAACCTCAAATTTCTCAATACTTCTCTCTCTCTCTCTGAGGTAAATTTTAGCAAACACTGCATTATTAATTTTAATTTTATTATATATAGTTTTGGTTATTGGATTTGGACTTTGTTTGTGCATTGGGTGGGAGAGTGAGATTCAGATTTAAGATCTGAATAGTTTTTAGGTGTTGGGTCTGTTTTATTTTTTTTTATTTTTTTTCATAACATAGAAGCTTTAATGACTTTCTACTTTTCGTGTTTTTGAAGAATTTGCCTCTTTTTGTCTCTCTATTATCTCTCTAGTTGGCACAGTTTGGTAGTATCTTTTTTTTAATTAAAATAATATTACTTTTAAATTTCGGTTTTTTGGGTTTTCAAATTCTATATATAAGGGTGTCTAAATCCTTCAATTGTGAATATATCAAAAATTGGTTTGAGGAAATTGAGGAATTGCATTCGCCGGGCAGGTGATCTGAGTTTTATTGGTTTTTGATCTTAGGATGTGAAAGATGAATATTTTTTACTGACATGGATTAGAAATTTCTAATAGTTTTTTGCAATTTAAGTTCATGGGTCGGTCTAAGCGATGGGATATTAGTTCATAACAATGTGGGGTTCTGTGAATTCTATGTTAAAGAAAAGATTTACATTTTTTTTTTTACCTAAATTCTCTGTTGATATTCGTTACATCATCGAACTAGAATCCATGGTAGATTGCTGCTTTTGTTTTGATAGGAATATGTATAATTTATTAGCTCCTGGGTTTGAATTTCGTTGTAAATTTAGCTTCTTGATTGTTTGGTTTCAGAATTTCAAGAAGGATCTGAGCTATGGCTAAGGAAGCTTCCAACGGATCTACAAAACCACCACCTACTCCATCTCCTTTAAGAAGTGCCAAATTTTTTCAGGTAAGATCTGGACCGATTCGATTTGTTTGGTTTCTTGTCACTTTCTACGATTTTGTTCAGTTTCATCTCTTACTGCTGATCTTCTTGGTTGTTATCCGTTTATACTGTGTTTAAACCTTTCAATTTTATGGCTATTTTTGTGATGCTTCTTTGATTGACCTTTTAATTGTTCTTTTGAGTATCTGGGTTTGCAAGTTTAGATTTTCAAATTCTAACTCAGAGGATTCAATCTGGGTATGTATGTGTTTTGCAGCTCACATGACTTTTCTGCAATTCTTTGTAAATTCAAAGATTTTTCAACTAGACTAAATATTGAGTTTTAGTCTAGAGAAGAATTACTTTTTAATTATCTTGTAGTGAAGAGATTGATAATAATGTTTTGTTTTCGTGCTTGTGAACTGGTTTTCAAATATATTAGTATGATGACTGCATAATTTTCCTGTTATTAGCTATGTAAGTTTTCAATTTTACTTGCATTTTTTTGACTGAGAAGCTTCAAATTTTTTCTCTTCTATTTTTCTAAAAGTTGCCCCTTTTAAGCATTGGACAGTACAATGCATTAGATTTAGTTTTCAACTTCCTTTCCAAGAAGGCAAAATCTTCTCCATCTTGTCTAAGTGCTGAGACATGCTCGTCCCCTCTTGCATCTTGCTTGGAAAAAATTGCTGTACTAACTCTAACATTGTTATTCATCCACACACANNAAAAAAAAAAAAAAAAAAAAAAAAAAAAAAAAAAAAAAAAACTCTAACATTGTTAAAAAATAAATGCAATGGCTGGTTCTTAGGGAAGAATTTTGAGAAAATTGCATGGACTTATTACTTTATGATTGTCGAATGTAGATTCAGTGTTTGATCATAGTTTCTTGCATAGAAAATGGTTTTCTGATTATATGTAGATCAATTATTCCATAAATGAACATTGTTCTTTTAGATACTGGGGTGGGAATACTTTTTTGTACTACTGAAACAATTTTTTCCCTCTATTACCATCAGGTAGCTTATATATGACTCGATATAAATATGTTGCCTTTTGATGGCAGGCCAAC
The DNA here is from genome assembly GCA_003254975.1 of Ochetophila trinervis. Classification (NCBI taxonomy): domain Eukaryota; kingdom Viridiplantae; phylum Streptophyta; class Magnoliopsida; order Rosales; family Rhamnaceae; genus Ochetophila; species Ochetophila trinervis. Next base: position 31,833 of record QANX01002625.1, on the reverse strand, counting down.
ATGAGAATCTTGGTCACTGGAGGAGCTGGGTTTATTGGCTCTCATCTAGTCGACAAGTTGATGGAAAAAGAGAAAAACGAGGTAGAAATCGACAGTACTTGAGATAATCAGTTTTTCATTCAGGTCATAGATGATAGAACAGTCGAGAAGGTTCCACATATAGAGCTGTTAGGTATCCATATAAAATGCATGCACACAACAAAAGCAGCACAAAAAAATAAATAATTAAAAATCTTCACTTCACATGTCTCATAGTTTAAATATTTACACTTTTAAGTGTTTTACATCTTGTAAATGTTTTCTTTTCAGGTTATTGTTGTTGATAACTACTTTACTGGTTCAAAGGACAACCTTAAGAAATGGATTGGTCATCCTAGATTTGAGCTTATTCGCCATGGTATGTCTTTTTTTTTTTTAATTATCCTATATTAAGCATGCACAGTGTATTTCTTAAATTCCACATTCATGAATTACGTTTCATTTAATGTGAAGGTGCTGCAATTTGGGCCTGGTTGTTGAAGTTTTAGTGTCAATTGTTGATATACTGAAATGAATAATTTTTCCTCTGTCTGTCTGAGGAATGTGTTTTCATATGTTCACCTCTGTTTCTTGTCTGTATCAATATTCATTTATTTATATATATGCATATGTTCACCTGTGGTTCTTGTCTGTATCAATATTCATTTATTTATAGTACACATTTTTTAGATTATTCATTATTATGCATTGATCTCTTTGCTCTCTAGCATTTTTTCTTCCCATTTATTTTTCCATTAATCCCATAATAATCTACTCATGCAGTTCTTGTATTGTAGAAATTCTACTTGTTTAAACTTTATATTCAATTTTCTCTTTTTTGATTTTCATATAACTTTCCTATGTGCAGATGTCACAGAGACATTGCTCATTGAGGTTGATCAGATATATCATCTTGCTTGCCCTGCTTCTCCAATCTTCTACAAATACAATCCCGTAAAGGTGCATATATCTCCATTCATGTCTACTTGAAAACCTTTCTTGGGGATCACTCATATAGATGTAGAAGACTATTTTCAGCTGGAAATGGCCTTTATTAACTGATATTTGCCTTTTTCCTTTTTGATTTACCAAAAGTCTATTTCTTACTTCTGTTAAGTGACTCAGTGGATCATTGTTTTTGGTGTGACATGGTGGTCTAACTAATTAATATCCGTTTTTTGACAGACAATAAAAACAAATGTGATTGGTACATTGAATATGCTGGGACTTGCCAAGCGAGTTGGAGCAAGGTTGAGATTGTTATGTTTATTTTAAATATTTATTTATTTCTGAAACTTGTGTTACTCATGAGATAACAATGTGGAACAGGATTTTGCTAACATCAACTTCAGAGGTGTATGGGGATCCTCTTGAGCACCCTCAGACTGAAAGCTATTGGGGAAATGTCAATCCAATTGGTACATGTTCATTCTGTAACTGATTGTAAATTTTATAAATTGATTCAGGTCTTTTTGCCTCAATACATTTTAATTTATTTGTACCCTTATGGAATTTTTTCTTCTTCTTTTTTCCTTTTTTTTTATTCCCCCCCNCCCCCCCCCCCCCCCCCCCTTCTCTTTATGATGTTTAATTGTTTTACTTGAAAAACAAAAAACTCTTGAAGTTCTCTCAACAGAAAGTCAATTTTATCTTTACTACAATTTTTACGTAAAAATAAATTAAGGGGAGATGTCTAGTAATATAAAATTCATAACTTGTTAATAACATTAACATGTTGATGTGCTTGCAAATACGTAACAGGTGTTAGGAGTTGCTATGATGAGGGGAAGCGTGTTGCTGAAACTTTGATGTTTGATTATCATAGGCAACACGGGATTGGTAAGTCTCCCCTGCACAGAAAAAATAAATCTTATTCTTCTTTCCTGCCTCTTGTAGGGGCTTCTGAAATATGAGCTGTTTAGTTTTGTGTTTGAAAGTGCTAAATATTTATCATTGACAGAAATAAGGATCGCTAGGATTTTCAACACTTATGGACCTCGTATGAATATCGATGATGGCCGTGTTGTCAGCAATTTCATTGCTCAAGCAATTCGGTAAGTTCAGTTACAGTGTTATCAATGTATTATGAACACTTTTCATGCTCACTACTTTTTGTTCTAACCACAAACTATATGTATACATGCATGCAAAATCATGCGAATACACATACACAAACACACAAAAACTCATATTTACAGAGTTGACTGTTGAATCCCCTCTTGGTTTGTCACACATGTTGTTTATCTATGTAGTGGCGAGCACTTGACTGTCCAAGCACCTGGAACACAAACGAGGAGTTTCTGTTATGTCTCTGACATGGTGTGCGGGATTTATTATTTTTCTTTCTCTTACTGTGGTTAATCAAATTATCTCTAGACGTTGGGCATGAGATTAAATTTGATTAAATGTTGTAGGTTGATGGTCTTATTCGACTTATGGAAGGAGAAAACACTGGACCAATCAACATTGGAAATCCAGGTATTTTATGAACTCTATAGCCTCTTGTCTCAGCTATGACAATAAAATACATCATCAACAGTATTTATCTGCCTTTACTAAACTATCACTTATTATTTCCAGGTGAATTTACAATGCTCGAACTTGCAGAGAATGTGAAGGAGGTCAGTATTTATTTGCCTTGCTTTCCTTTTTATCGGTTTAGCAGGGCATGGTGATTCTTGGGTTATCTATAATGATGATGCTGGCCCCTTTTGACCTAACAAATAGTTGATTAATACCATCAGTTTGTCCTCTGTAAATAAAATTTGTCAGCTAAAACGCTTTAATATATGACTTGCAGATTATCAATCCAGATGTGGAGATCAAAATGGTGGAGAATACGCCTGATGATCCTCGCCAAAGGAAGCCAGACATCACGAAAGCAAATGAACTTTTAGGATGGGAACCGAAGGTCAAGTTGCGCAATGGTCTTCCCCTCATGGAGGAGGATTTCAGGACGAGACTTGGTGTCCCAAAGAAGTGAATAACGGAGTAGTCTATACAGAGAAATACAATGCTGGAGTTACTTTTTGGTGTTCCCACTTAATTGAGTGGGAAATGTTATTGTCAAAGTGCTCGGAGATACATATGTTCTTTTCCCTTAAATATGTTTTTTTTTTTTTTCTCCTTTTTTCATATTGTCATTTACTAAAATAAATAAAGCTATGTTTTATCTTATACAAGGAACAGGGGGAACTTACATTTCGCATTGGTGTTTAAGATGTATTTGGTTTTTTTTTATCTAAAGAAAGCTTTTTGGTTTATTGCCTGGTGCATTATTTTTGTGGCATCTCTCTTATTTTGAATGGCATAGTCATTGTTTCTTCGAATCCCTCATTCTCAAATGAGAATATATATAAAAGAGAGCTTATCTTATTTGAAGTTGAAGAAAAGTTGTTCTTTGAAACTGAAGAAATCTAGTTTTGTATATTAGTTAGAAAACAGCCTAAAAGCAGTGGGCAAAATTAATTAGCTATTCCAGCTCCTTGAGGAACTACAGGATTTTATACGAAACTTATAACCTTGATTGAAATTCTATAGAGCCCCTATTCATCATAATGAATTTCTTAAGTTTGAATTGAGTTTATAAACCGAGTTCTACCTATTAAAAGTCTATTTTCATAGAATTGGCAATGGGATAAAATTATATAGCAGTGCAAACAAAAAAAGCAAACCTCAGCCTATACATACGCTTCTAAATCAATACATCAATCGTTGAAGAAATTTATTGAAGTATATAAGAAAGTGTCAAAAAATAACTATTACCGAACCGGTATGGACACGAGAAACTAAAACTATCACAACAAATTTGTTATTATAAAGCCGGAGACTCAGTGTCTACATAGAAAGTTAAAACATGTAAAAGGAGCAGAGTAAGGCATTTACATTTGAGGATTTATGCCTCAACTACTCATTGAGCCTGAGGCAGTTTCTCCTTCCTTTTCGTGACCTTTTTAGCTGCTTCAACCCCATTTCCAATTTCCATTTGGTTTTCAATCCTCGCAAAGACCGGTTTAGGTTGGGACATAACATGACCACCCTTCAGGCCGCCCCACTTTGTCTCGTTCTACAATGCAAACCCACCTATCAGTTCATAAAACATGTAGTTGGCTAGAGTACAAACACGTAAATATGAAACAGAGAGAGATACCCAGGTTGCAGCATCAAATTGATCTTTTGAATACCCAAGCTGTGAATATATTCTCGAACATAAACTCGGTGCCACAGGAGTCAATGCAATGGCTATAATTCTCATTGTTTCCAGTATAATTACAAGGTCCTGCCCCAAAATTAAAGGGAAAAAGTGGTTACACATTAAATCTTGGCCTCATGATTCATTGAAAGGCAGATAATGCTTATGATCTTGTTTGAAGGAAATACAAACAATTATGTATATTCATGTATGTTTGAAAACCTTAGCAGCAGCTTCAGAAGCAGCACCCCCCTGCTTAAAAAGAGACCATGGAGCTCGCTCATCCATGTAGGAATTTCCAGCATTGCCTATCTCAAGCACAGCCTCACAAGCTGATGATAGTGAGAGATTTTCATAATGAGCCCGAGCTTTTTCTACCTATAAGTATGAAAATAAACTTTTAGCATACCAGGGATGAAAGGATAAATGAAGTTAACAACCGAAACAATGAACTGAAAAGACCAAAAAAAGCATATTGTGTCATGCCCATGTCTGAATGTGAAATGAACAGATCAACCAATGTTTATTTCACTCCCCTGCTAGTGAATAAATATTTTCGTGCTGTTGGAAAAGGTGATAATTACTTAGCCTATGAACTTGATTTGTACATTGCCTAAATATGTGCATACATTCTACATCTGCTGTCTTATTACTGCTACTTCACAAGCTATCCAATGGGATTGAGGATTACCAATTTCCATCCAAAAACGGATAGAAAAACCAACATGATTAGGAAAAATATATCATTACAAAAACAAACAAGGTGACTGCTTTTGTCTAATTAATTAAACATGAGAAGACACTAGTCCCAATATCCTTAGCTGTCTGCCTGCGAGAATATCAAAATCTTTCAGGTTTACAAATGAACGAAGTTTTAGAAGGGGTTTCCATGGTTCACAAACTAAAGTCACCTCCTACATCAGTGTGTACCACTAATTTGACATACATAGCAAGACCTGTCATAAGTTCATTAAAATCTTACCAGCTTCTCCACATCATCCTTGAATGCAGTTCCCTCAGCTGCAACGCTCGAATCAACAATCAAAGTTGACTGGCAGTTCTTTTTTAAAAGTCCTAGAGTACGATTAAGAAGATTTCCTGCAATGAATACACAGAAGCCAAACAAAGCTAAAGTCATAAAAGAACCATCAACGACTACCAAGTAAATAATACTAATAAAGACTTTAAATACCAATTGTATTGGCAAGATGTGCATTGACAATATTGATGAAGCGGTCTTCTGAATAGTCCCCATCCCCACCAAACTCCACTTCCCTCAAGAAGAAGTACCTGACAGCATCGGAGCCGAATTTATGAACTAGATCATTTGGTTCAATTGTATTCCCTAGTGATTTTCCCATCTTCATACCATCCTATATTAAAAATAAAAAGCATGCTGCATGAAATAAAATTACGTAAATGAGACAAAAATTCAAAAACTATGGTTAGCTTGCATAATTAGTTTCAATTTTTTATCATCAATAATCTTACGTTTTAGAGAGGTAAACTAGTCTGACTCTCACTTCTAAGACTAAGACATTCCAATCACACAATGAATTCAACGAAGAAAAACCACTAATAGAAATTTAATGTTTAGAGAATTCTAAACCATAATGATACAGAGAACACCAATAAACTTGCAAACCAGCAATAATGAGAAAAGGAATCAACAAAATGCTTTCTAATTATGCTAAAACACATGGACATGCATCTGTGCACATATGCATATATGTGAAAGAGAAAGGAAGCAGAACACATCTTTCACTCAACTCTACAAAAAAAGAAAAAAAATAAATAAAATATAAAAATATAAAAAAAAAATCTGAGGAATAAAGTATATTTAATCTACTTACCTAACCAAACCATACAAATACTAAATACAAAAATAGAATTCATAAATCAGGTCAGGATAAATTTACAGGAATTGGTTGGAAATGCATAATGGCTCTGGCAGGTCTTAGGCTATGATTATGTGGTTATTGAGAAGACGACTCAACATTACAGGAATTAGTAGCCAGCGATTCCAGTTCCAATAGTTCTGTTTGGATGTCTAAGCATGTGAAGCAGTTATTTTACAGCTACATTTTCACAAGAAACCATAAATTCTATATTAGGTTTAAGTACCTTTGTCAAGAAACCATGGCCAAACACCATCTTAGGAAGGCTCAGTCCTGCAGACATTAGCATAGCCGGCCAGTAAACTGCATGAAAGCGTAAAATATCCTATAGACAAACAAGAAAACAATAAAAAACCATATATACTAAATTTTGAATAGAAATTTATAAGGAATACAAAAATTTTAAGAATACATTCAATCGGGAGAGCTCATTCAAAAGAGTATAAACTTGTGAACTAACCATACAAATCAAAAAAGAAAACTGAATACAAGGATATTTTCACACCTTCCCTATCAAATGTAGTGCAGCAGGCCAGCCCAACGAAACAGCTCTTTCCAAATTAGGTTCTTCTGTGTCCTCTGATAGTGCTGATATATAACTGTCAACAAAAATATTCATTAAAAATAGAAAATATTTCATCAAAAGCTACAAACTCCAGAAAATGGAAGGTTACCATGAATCTTATATTTTCTTTTGTACCTAAAGAAGTTTATTTCTACCACATGTTTTGGACTATTTAGGAGATATAGAAATACAAGAGTCGTACTACTTTTTTAAACTATTAAGCATTCATAGGAACAAAAACAGATTCTATGATTATGATTTAAAATAGAAAAACGTCTTACCCTAGCAAAGCATCAAACCAAACATAGATAGTTTGCTTGCTGTCATTCGGAACAGGGATGCCCCAATCCACTGATGCTCGAGAAATAGAAAAGTCTCTTAGGCCACTTCTAATCCAACTTTGCACCTTAAGAGGAAAAAAAAAATAGAAAAATGAGAGAGAGAGAGAGAGAGAGAGAGAAGAAGAAGAAGAAGAAGAAGGAAGATAAAAACCCATATCTATGTAAAGTTTTATAATTTTAAAAGCAAGCATGCCACTTCAAAATTAGCATTTTTAAACTCGCTAATGGAAGAAAAGGAAAGTACAACAATGACAATTTTATATTGGACATTAAGATAATGTTGACAGATACCCTGTAGGGTCAGTTAAAATTGAAGCTATAAGATGTATAATCTTTTCTCACCTCATTTAGACGAAAAGAAGGCCTTACAAAATCTGGATTTTGTTTCAGAGTTTCTTCCAACAGTTTTTGATACTTAGACAGAGCGAAGAAGTAATTATCCTCTTTCCGCAGAACACATGGCTTTAGGTGCATGGGGCAACAGTTGTTATCAAGCAGCTCTTTCTCATCCTGCAGATAATACAGAGCTAAAAATATCACACTATAGAAACTTACAAGCAGAAGCAACCTTTCATAAAAGACCAGGTAAATATGGAAAAACCATTTAACCACATACACCGCATGGATGCATCAGATATTACATTGATTTTAAAAGCTAGATGTATAGAAGAAGAAAAAATTTACAAAAATCAAGCAAACTAGTCAAGTTCCTTGAAATATTTAAAGACATTCTAAAAGAAGAGTCAATAAACGAAACAGATAACTTATTTCAGAAGTACACCATAACAAACTAATCGAAAAAAATGGCTGGGTAAAACTGAGTTATGGCTTATCTAGAAGACCCCAACTAAGAAAGGAAAAAAGACACTGACACATAGAAAACTAAGATACAGGCATTGTTGCTAGAACAAGAGAAACTGAGAAAAAAAAAAAA
>QANX01002622.1:0-53473 GCA_003254975.1 Ochetophila trinervis | reverse complement strand
ACACACACACACTCACATAACAAACGGTTTTTTGGTGTTTCTATATTTGGATAGAAGTAACATACATGTATGTTTTTCTTCAAAGGAATAGGGATGGGTATCTCTAGTATTTTTTTTCTTATAATATTTTTGGATGCGGCCTGTGTCCTGACAACATATAATGAAAATAAAAAGATTTTGTGCAAGAACAAAATAAAAATAATATAACCCCTCCGAAAAATATATATATACGATAATATCAATAATCAATAATGTATTTTTTTTCATGTAAAGAATTATTATATGTAATTCAAGTCGAGTTCTTTACCAAAAAAAATATATATACATACATAATATATATATATTTAATTCAGTCGAGTTTTTCTCTTTTTGATTCAAAAGTAGAGGAGGACCGTTAATTAATCTATATAAACATCCAATAATGGACCAATTCCAAAAGAACTTTCTTAAGAAATTCCAATGGAACATTTGGTTTTTCAATTTCCTAGTCGAACAATTTGTATATAACATGAATTGTTGCTGGGCTTTGTGATTAAACACTTATAAGAATGCAGAACAAAAGGACCACAAAAAATAAACGCAGTACACGAGAATATATTTTGAAAGAAATGAAACATTGGGTCACGAAATTAATAGTTTTTATGTATTCCAATATCATGAAATTCATGGGACCATAGATGTCCTTGTTTGCAAGTAAATAATTACCAAATATATATATATATCATCTTCAAAACTACAAAAATAAAATTAAAAAAATTAAAAAATTAATATTTTTTAGAAAATTAAAAAAGAAATAAAGAAAAAGTTTAAAAAGACTAATTTAAAATATTAAATGGGATAGAGATTTAGAGAGAAGCATATAGTATCAAAAAGCTGGTAAAAACTTAAACGAAATGCACCACTTCAAGCAAGATTTATAGTGTTCTTTTTTCTTTTTCTTTCTCAAATTCAAAAACACTCACTCTCTTCCTCTNTCTTCCTTTTTTTTTTTTTTTTTCTCACCTACTAAACACAAGAACAAGGACAACAACAAAAAAAGATGAAGATCACAGCAAAACTAAAATACATATGCATAATGTTTATTCTCTCTTTCTCCGAGATGGATTTTTCTGTGTGTGAAATCACAGAAATTCTATGACTATGTTTTTAGTACACAATGGATGGAAGAAAACATTTATTAATTAAGTTGTCTCCAATCCACATTTAATGGGCAATTGAGTTCCTAGCATGGATTTTGTATGAATGATGATATATATGGTTATACTTATATCTGAATTTAATCATTATTAGGAAAAAACCCAATGTGTAGCGGAACGATACGGCCGACTTGGAGAGCGCTCAGCAGGAACGGTCCCTAACCTTTTTTGTTTTTTCTATAATTTATAATATGTAATATTTACTAATTTAATCAAATATATATTTGGTTTTTATTCATATATATCTTACACGTTTTAATAAGTATTGGAAAAAAATTTAGCTTTTCAAAATTTTTTGATATTAAAAGTACCATTCTATCCTTCACCAATTAAATCTAACAGAAATTTATAAAAGCAGAAAAAAAAAATTGAATTGTTTAAAATTATAGTGTATAATTTAGAATAAAAATAAACCACATTGAGTCTACATAATATTACCCTCAAATTTTATAAAAAAAATAATATTACCCTCAAAATAAAGACAGACCGACGTGTCAATTTTACTCAAAAAAAATAATATCGACGTGTCAATTAAACATATTTTAACTGCAAAACCAAAACACGTTTATTCGTGGGGAAACAGTGAAGGCTCCTTGGACAGTAGAAAATTTAGATTTAAAGAAATAAATTAAATTTTGAAAAGTTTACAGTACAATACACTATCCAAGGACTTGCGCCATTCAATGTTTCAAACCCAAATTCAATGGATGCAAAATGGGCAGAACTTCAGAGCACTTCATTTGTTTACTTACTCTTTAATTTGGTTTAGAAAAGGTATTTCCGTTTCAAGGTCGAAGTTAAAATCAAAATGTAATTTTACATGATTGTTTAATAATCAAAGCCTTTCTAATCATTCCAACAACAACAGAAATAGTACAGACACACACAAACACAAATAAATAAATAATTGTTCGAAGAAAATTTGTAGAGAAATATTTGAAATTTTACATAACTAAATTAGTCAAAAATAGATGGAGCCAAAACTTTAGGTGCAATATGTTACAAACAAAGATGGCTGAGAAAATAAGAACTCAGCATCAAACTGCATAGCCATCACCGATCCGCATCTCTCCTAATAAAAAGTAAAACCCTTATCGCATAAACTTCCATTAAGTTAACCATCACAACCTATTCAGACTCGAAATGTGATTCATCAGCTCGATTATCACGAGGATTCAACATCTGAATCTCCTGGTGCATCGACATAAAGTTCAAAATCACTAGGGCTCCATCTGCAAATCAAGTGAAGGCGGAACGTAGCCATCTTGATCCCCAACAACCGCTGTAAATAAACAGTAGTCACATATTTGAGTATTATATATGAAGTTATGCTTCAAATAATAATTTAAAAGAAAATTGCTATAAAGAAATAATTTTAATGGTCATTCATGCACCAAAATTTTCATTAGGGGACTATCATAGTGGGGCCAAGGCATACTGCACGTCTGTTAATTAGAAGATCGAATCATAACATGCAATGGAACAAACCCAGAAATAGAATCATGGTACAAACCATTATGCGAGCTGCCTCGGGCGACAAAGGTTTTCCCTCTTCACAGACAACATAGTCTGCAACAAGCTCCACAACACCTGAACAACATGAAAAATATATAAACCTAGCTCTCCATTCATCATTCTGATGCAAGGGGCTACATAACAGCTGGAGGAAGCAAATACCTACCTTTATTTAAACGGACTGGCATCCCTTGTTTGCGTAGGAATGGCTCCATCTCATGAGTGAACTGGTCCAAAGGACCTTCCTTGAGCTCCACCTAAACAATGGAACATCAACTTTAACATGTGAAGAAATATAACATGAAAGCAAAATAAATAAATAGAGTTCTACAGTTGTCCAATGCAACATAAAAAGCTCTACACCAACCTAAACAAATATACCCTTCAAAGATAAGATTGTGCTTCTTAATTTGTAATAACACAATCAGGAGTAAAGATCTTAAACAGATATTATTGAATTCTCGATTTTTGTTGTTGGTCGTCAACTATAAAGCCAAAAAGTATATCTTAATACTAAACTTCAATACTTCATAAAATACGATACCAAAACACATTTAAGACATTTATTTTTAATCAATCTCAAAAAACCTTATCTGCTGCAATGCTGCCTGTTCTTGCAAAATCATATTCTTCATATTCGTTAAATAACCTGGCCACAAATTGAACAAAACATTAAAAATTAATGGAATATTATAGTGTACAAAGACAAATGACAAAATAATGTTCTTTCTGCATTGTCAAAATGATAAGTTTAAGTCCAATGTTCTATAAAACAAAGATAATAAAATACTTTTAAATCCAGAGAACAAGAAACTAGTGGACATAATTATGTTTCGGAATGTAAGAATAAGAAAACAAGAACCTCAACAATTAACCAATAACTCTGCAGACCTTCATCTCTAAAAAATCAACTGAACACTCCTGATTTCCAACAAAACTCCAACGTATTCATTTTGTTTTTCTTTTTTCTTTTTCTTTTTAACACATGTAAGCAACAGCTATCAATTACAGGTATATTCTTATTCTTCCCTTGCTTCCTTCAAATGATTTCATAGCCACCAAGGAAACCCAATTTTCCATTCTAAGAGACTGAGATAGGTGCGGGGTAAAAGAAGAGGTTGCAAAGGATTTCCTATAATTAGGTTCATGTGCATGCTAAAGAACATGCTTGTAATACTATGATGATATACAATATAAATTATCTTAAATTTTGTATACAAATGCCTAACATTCATTCCATATGTCTTAATGATGGCTAGACAAAAAATTGTTCATGAAAAGCTTCATTTTTATCAATTTATATTCATATTATATCCAAACTCTTGTAAACACCATTCCTGGCATGAAGCCATGTTATTTGAATAGTTTACAAGCCAAGAATCAAAGGGAAATAAACATAATTGGCAGTTAACTTTAAAACCCTTTAAAGATTATATTTTCTTTCCTTTTTTTCTGCACCCCTCTACAATGAAGGGGGCATAATAGATTGAAGACGTGATTTAGAAAATATTTTCATGTGTTGATACCTTTCAACCTCTTCTTTTGCCAAATTGGTAAAACAAAGCCCAGCATCTCCTCGCAAAAGCTAACGAAATAAACAGACAATAATAAGACATTAAAATGTACTTTGATAAGAATAAGATGAGAAATTTATACCAAAAAACACCATAGAAATTACTGGTCATATAAAAAAATTGCTTGCCTTAGAAACTTTGTAAATGCCTGGTCTCATCTCATCGGCAGCAGATCTTCCTAAAGAAACTTGCATGACTTTGTTTGACCCAAGGAAAAATCTGGCAGATTAACGAGATCACTTGTTATTTATTTATAATTCATGCACAAATTGTTAAAAAATACCTTCTAAAATCAATGGTTAAAATATAATTAATTTTATTATAATAAATATTAAAGTTAGGCAATATATATCAAGAAAATACTATATATTGATGACACCATTTCCATAACATAACTAGAAAAAGCATCAAAAAAAACAGGTCACAATATCGAACTACAACGTACAAATATCAAACTCTAATTGATGTAAAAAAATGCAACGAATGCAAAGTGTATCATTCTCAAAAAAAAGTAAAGACAATAATCAAACTTTGACCTGAGTGTAGCACGTTGGTATTAAATAAAATATAGTCCAAACCTTCCTTTAAAAAAGAAGAAAAAAATAGTATACCAAGTTCTTATGGAGCATGCTATAGTAATATTTGCAAGAGAAACCAAAAAATATATATATATATATATATTAAAATTAAATATCTTTATTAAACCATTGACTTATATGACTATTGTTCAGAAACTGAATATTATAAGAGAATACAGCCCTCTGTTTCTAAGACAAATACAGAAAATAAACTGATAAAATTTAGTTTTCCAAAGATCCTATCCAACAAAGTAAAATGTATGCTAGGTTTTGTAGAAATACAAACATCGACATGATCAACACAATCATTCTTCTCTTTTTCTCACATTTCCTCTTATTTGTAACATATAAAGAACATAAAACATAAAATATTTGTTCTTGATTTATATCTTAAGATTTCCTTTTCTTGTCTAGGTGCTATTTTCCTTATAGAACAAATAAGGTTTGGGAACATTAACTGCTTTTATTAAGTAAATCTTTGATATGTAGTGAGAACTTACCGGCTTGTAGCTTTCAGCTGCTCTCTGAACTCTTTAAATTTTAGATTTCTCATGTTCTCAAAATTGAAAACATATATCGAGCTGTAATCTTCCACAGCCTGTCTTATAGCATTTACTATAACTTCTTTATGTTCCCTTCCCTTCTTCTTTGTCTTCGATAATGTAACTGCATTATACAACGAGCAACAATTTAAACAGATCACAAAGTGATATATCCCTTTTCAGATCGAAAGGGCTCCAAGAAAGCATATCTCCTTCTTTAATTGCTCACAACATGCAAGAAGGGAAAAGGTAAAGGTTTAGTCATATTGCCTTATCAATATCAAGAAGTAAAATTTTGCACCCCACTTATTGAAAAATAAAAGACATAGGGTCCATTTTCTTACCAAACAAACTCCTTGTGAGAATATAGTTTCCTTATAACCAATGTTTAAAAAAACGCTCGAGGCGTACGCCTTGAGGCGCGCCTCAGAACGAGGCGCCAGAAAATCGCCTCAAGGCTTACGCCTCGCGATGCCGAGGCAGTGCGCCTCGAGGCGGTGCGAACTGAGGCGTGTGAGGCTTACGCCTCACTGGTTCAGCCGGATCTGGGTCGACCCAGAAGGTTTTAAAAATACCCATATGGGTTTTAGGGTTATGTATGTTAAAATAATTAAAAAACCAAAAAAAAAAAAACCTTTTTTGTTGCCGCTGCCGCTACTGAGGAGAAGAAGAAGAAAAAGAAAAAGAAGAAAGGAAAGAACCTGCCGGCTGCCTGCCTACATTTGCTGAAAGGACGAAAGGTATGTAAATTTTTTTTTTTTCTTATTTTTTGACTTGTTAGTTGCCGACACTGAGCATTCTTATTTATTTATTTTACTGTTTTGGGTCAAGTCAACTACCTCTAAAATTTTGTTATTTGATTTATTTATTTCTTATTTTTTGACTTTTCTTTTTTCATTTCATTTCTATTTTCTTTTGCTTTACAGTTTCTGCCGAATGTTATATATATTTTTTTAATTAAAATATTTGCTATTTTATTTATTTATTATTTGTATTTTATTTATTATTTGGACAGTCAGTAAAATTATTTGTCTGTTTTTAATTGTTTGTAGGTAAAGGAAAAAGACTATTATCGGTGGATGAAGGGTCTGAATGGGAAGATATTGACACCTATAAAGAAGAAAATAATAGTTTTGTGGATAACTTTTTTAATGATAGCTAGTGATGATGGTGGTGGTTTATTGGCGGTGGCTATGTTCAATATAATTTGGACAACTTTATGATTTTATAAGACTTTCTAAAATTAATTAAGAGTTTAAGACTTAAACTAACAAACTATTAAAACTTAAAGACAATTAATGTTTATGTTATGAATTTTATAATTTTATTACTGTTTTGCTATATATTATTTTTTAATTTAAGTCGAGGCTTACGCCTCGGACCGCCTCGAGGCTTACGCCTCGCCTCACAATAGCAAAACGCCTCAGGTACGCCTCGCGTTTTTTAAAACCTTGCTTATAACTCATTTGGTTTAACCGAGAAAAATAAGTAGGCCAATTAAAACTCAAAAAAAGGAAATAAATAATTGCCTCTAACAGCATCAAACATAATTAAGATCATTCTTATTCAGTAGAGCAAACTGCTGTACGATTAAGAAATATATTTTCAAATATTTAGTAATCTTCCATGTTTTATCAGCTAAATAGTACCTCTACCAAAATCTCAAATCCAAAAAGGCAAAAAAAAAAAAGTATAAAATTGTGGTGTGAATATTTTCATAAGATAAACAAAAAAATCATACTGAATTTTTCTTAAGCAGTACAAGCGTTTCTATATCATACATCGCATAGAAAATACAAAAATCTATCAAATAATCCCTACAATGTATATCCTTAACTGCCACAAACGCTGTTTCTACCTTCATCTTTTTTTTCTTCGATTTCTAGTTTCTATGTTGTTCGTAAAAATTTCCCGGCAACCAAACACACTAACACAAGTACACAAGAAATATTTTATGTAAACAATATAACACATAAACCACAAACGAAGAATTTATTTCCTTCATTTTCCTAATCCATCAACAACCACAATATTTAAGAGGTGAGAAAATAGCAAACCTGGTCTGTCGCGCTTTGATTTGGGCATTTTTTCGACAGTGAGGGCGTTTCCTTCTCTCTCTGTTAATGGTAGAACTCAAAAACCCTAAAAGAGCGACCTTTACCTGCTTCCAATTTGATCGTTAGGGTTTTATAAATATATGAATTTGTGGTCATAAAACCGGGTTCCGAGTGGGCCACTGCACCATGGGCCAGTCTTATGTATCTAAACCAGCCCGTGTTTAAACATTCCGACCCGCTTTGCTTTTGGTCGAGAGGGTTTCGGTTTGATATTCTAATACTGTGTTTGGATTAAAAAAAAAAAAAGTAAAAGACTTTTAATGTTGTTTGAATGAAAACTAATCGAAAAGAAAATAAAATAAACAAAACTAAAAAAATATTAATGCAATTTTTGTTGTTTAAAAAAAATACTCTCCTTCGAATTTCCTTTTTGAATTTTTAATGAATAAATAAAAAGGTAAGCTTGGAATACTCAATTTTTTATTAAAATTATTTACTTTTCGTTCTCTTTCTTTTTAAATTTAAAAAGAAACGAATTTTAAAAAAATANAAATAAATTGCACTATTTCCATCATTCTATTTTCTTTTTTTTTTTTCTCCTATTTTTAGCAATCTAAACAAAAAGTTTTTTTTTCTCTTTTTCGTTCTTTATTATTCTATCAATTCAAATACAATGTAAAGTCTAGCTGACCTAACCATGTTCTATGATTTTTTGAAATTTAATCATCTTTTATTAAAAAAATCGACATAATTAATAAATATTTAAGATTATCAATTAAATTAGTAATTTTTTAATAACTGCAAATGAAAATCAAAGACAAAAATATTCATGATACATATGATACGAATAATTGTTTTGGATTTATGTGATATACTGTATTGCATTATGCTTAAGTATGGTATATTTAACCAATTTTAGATTCAGTGCATAACAATATTAAATTTTGTATAATAGTAATCTTGATCGTTTTTAAACGAAGTGATCAAATTTTTGTCATTATTTTAAAAATATATTATTTTAAATTAAACATAAATATTAAAAACATTTTATCCATGTTTAAATAAAAAATAGATATAGATAAAATTATAAAATTAATACATATCAAATTTTATATGTATTGTTGGTTCATTCGAATCTTACACATTAGTTGACACCACATATTTGAAATGTATTAGTTAACACATAACAGTACAAATTTTCACCTTGGTACTTAATTTTCCCTCGTGTTGCTCCGTTGTTACGCTGCCTACTCATTCAAAGCCTAAGTTTTTTTGTATATATTAAGAGACTTTGTTAACATACCAGCTAGATTTTCAGTTTCATTTATTTTTTTTAATTCAACTTCATTTTATTCGCATTTGAAATTGTAGTTCATTGATAGAAACTAGCTAGACAGTCACATATGTAAATATGAAAGTTGATGTTTAAATTTTAATAGTCAAATTTAGATTCAATTGTTCATTTACACTGCTAGCGCACGAAGAATAGAAAATTTCCAGTGACATAGATTCTAATGTGTACTTCAACTAAGTTGAAAAGACACATAAATTTAATATACTCACTAGATAACTCTTGAAAATCTAGCTAAGGAGACTTTTTTTTTTTTTTAGCAAAACAAACTTCACAGGGTTCATTATATCTGTTATGAGATGAATAATTGCACCACGCTCATCGAAAATGAAAAGCGACCAATGACCAGATCGCCCAAGCCTTTTGTTATTGTTAGTTGCTCATTTTCTATGTTTTTTATATTTTATTTTTTTGTAAATGAAGTTTTTTTTTTAAGATATATGATTCGATACCTCAAAAAAATTATAAATTATATATAGAGTAATGCTAAATATATCAATTATTTTATCAAAATATATACTAAGGGTATATATAATGCACGTTTTCAAAGTCTTAATTTTTTTATTTAAAATAATTTTGTTTATTTTTGTTAACTCCAATACAGAAGTTAAAATAAATAATAAAACTTGATTTTCTACATTTAGAGAGTCAAATTTATTATTTATATAAAAAAATTTAATGAATTTATTTACCGTTCTACAATTTTCAATGCACAATTATAATTATATTTAATAATATATATATATATATTTTATATGTATAAAAATATTTAGTATATTCTATATGTTGAAAAATAAAAAATAATGATGAAAAGTACCATTAAAGTTGAATAAAAAACTATACTATTTTATTTTATAAAATTTTAAAAGAAACTATTTATTTTAAAAATAAATATTTTTAAAAATATAAAACAATATTGAAGATGCTCTAAAATAGTATAGAAAAATAATATACTTTTATTTTATTGATTGAAATTTTAATATAATCATAAATAAACATACAAGTGAACTATTTAAATAATAAATATAAATCAATAATAAAACATGTTAGATATGTGAAATTTGAAATTGTTTTTAAATTACAACTTTATAATGTAAAGAAAAATATGGGCAAAATATTTATTAACATAAGTAAAACTTCCTTTTAAGTAAATAGATATATTGTGTATTTTTTTATGGTGATATATTGTATAATTTTCAGGTGAATTAGATATATTGTATTATTGAATATAACGAAAGAGATTTATGTGTAACGCTTTTTCTAATGGCGGTGGTTGAGTCTTTCTCGTACGGATCCCACTCAATACCACTAAGCAAAGGAAAATAAAAATAGCCGTTTATCGATTCTCTTATATATATAGAGACTGTAGTTCCGTTCCGGAAGACCCAGAGCACCCAAAAGAGAGACGAAGACGAAGCCAAAGGCTCAGAGTTTGAGCCCCCATCGGCGAAGACCGTCCATATTCTGCACCGCCGTGCAGTCTCAGACCAGTGCTTCCGCTTTTTCTACTTCTTCGCTGTTTTGTGTAGCCGTCTATGGGTCTCGCCGGTGTGGTCAGTGATGATGAGGGATCGAGTTCAGGAGTTGAGAATCCGGAGAAAGACCCTAGGAAAATTGGTTAGCTTTAGCTTTGCAAGAAAGCTATGGGGGAGAGCATAATCGTGTCTTTGGGGACCGGTTGTGGGAAGACCCATATAGCTGTTCTGCTTATATACGAGCTAGGGCACTTGATGCTTAAACCCCAGAAGATTGTATGTAATTTTTTTACACCCACGGTGGATCTGGATCAACAGGTGATATGCTTTATATTGGTTTGAAATTTTATAAATTTTATTTATTTTGCACAGATTTGTTGATATTTTAACTTTTTAAATCGGAGATTGGAATTGTAGTCTATCAAATTAGTGTTGGAGTTTTGCTCTGCTACAAAATACAGTATGCTTGAAGCAATTCTGGTTGTGTCCTGGTGTTTTTCTGATTCCAAGCTCTTCCTGGTGATTTTGGCTTTTGATTTAGTGGGTCTAGACAATTTTACCACTATGTTTTGTTTTTCTTTTTTTCTTTTTGGGAGTGAGGGATTTGAACTCACGCTCTCTACTTGTGTGGTCAACTCTTTCTGAATTTTGAAAAGTAGCCGTTGGAGAGACAACGGCTAGCATTCAAAATTCAGAAAGTCTCTCTCTCCCTTTCAAGTTTAGACTCTCCTCTACTGGTGTGGTCTAACTCTTTCTAAATTTTGAAAAATAGCCGTTGGAGAGACAACGGCTATTATTCAAAATTTAGAAAGAGTCTCTCTCTCCCTTTCAAATTCAGACTTTCCTCTCATTTCCTCTCTCCCTTCTCTCTCTCTTTCTTCTTCTTCTTCTTCTTAGTTTCACATTTTATATATTAGATATTATATTCTGTGATTGTAGATTTGAAATACTTTAACGGCACCAATTTTCCATTTTTCATAGTTTTCATTTGCATCTGTTGTTTGGTTGTTATTTTTTCCTTTCTACTTGCTTTTCTAATGTATTTCATCTTGATGCATTTCAACTTTAATTACTTTTATAGTTGTTACTTTTCCCTGGGGGAGGTTGAAGATGCAGCATGGCATTTTAACAAGTGCCTGCAGTTAGGGAATGATGACTGTATAGACCGAAAAGTTGCTGTTGAAGCCTCTGATAGCTTACAAAAGGTTTAGGTATGGTCATTTCGTTCGAACAGATACATGTCTCACACACATACACAGTCTTATGTACACTTTATATGAAAATAGAGCTCATCATACTTGGTTAATCAGATTCTTATGTATATCATGTGAAGGTGTAGTGTTGTTGCCCTTTTCAAATTTAAATTCATGAAAAGGGATTAGTCCTCATTTGAAATCATTATTTTATCTTGAGACTTGTATCTTATTTAAAACAAAAGCTTAAGGTTTCCATCGCAGGAAGTATTATGGAATGCTCAGATCTAGATCAATATTCAAGCAAAACAACATATGCACATGAAAATTTTCATTAACTTATAAAGAACAAAAACGTTACCTGATAATTGCATGCGCTGAAGCTTGTGGTTTCTCCAAAGTTCATGCTTTCAGTTACAGTTACGTAATTTTATCTATTCTGTGGCGCAGCTGGCTGAAAAGTGTGACGAAACAGGGCATATCTTTCAAAAGTTTACCTGTACAACCCTTCAGAATTTGCAAGTGCGCAAATCAGTAGCTAGTGAATTTTGGTCCTTCAATATGATTTCGTGGAACTTGGAAAACTGTTATCTTAGTCCATGGAATGTACTTCAATGTTACCTTGAAAGCACTCTTCCAGTCTGACATTTTCCTTTTCTATAAATAACTTGAAATTGAAATTTTAATGCAGATTCCTGGCCTATCTTCTACTAACACTTTCTGGATTGGCATTTGGATCGTTCAGCTACCTTGTAGGTTGGCATTGTCAATGAACTAATAGGAAATGGAACATAGGCAGAAAAAATTCTTACATGGGAAAAAAATATTTCCTGCTCACAAAGCTTGCCAATATTTGTGGTTGCTTTCTCTTGTGCTTTGGGTAAGATAGTAAACTTTTTCTCTCCTTTCATTTTTTGCCTGACAATTACTTAATTCATCCTAACTTCATTTAAGAGACATGGTAGTCAGCTGACTTCCATTTACCTTTTGAATTTAGGAAAGTTGTATTGTAAGAAGCAGCATTGGGATTTGGCAAAAAAAGAACTCCAGAAAGCCAAGCAATATTTGCTGACATATGGCACAGATATTTCTTGCTTAAAATGCAGATTGATGATGGAAGTAGCTGTTGATCAGCATCTTGGTGATTTATCCCCAAGCATTATTGATGCTGCTAGTGGAAAAATATCTCCGGAGAGATTGTATCATCTGAAGATCTGTATAAATCAGCCCTTGACAAGCTGATTTTTTTCTGATTGGAAAAATTCTGTTAGTTGTCCTGAAGAGTCAAGTGCTGAAAGCACGGTGTATGGCAATAATAATGTCAAAGATTTTTGAAACGGTGTTTGCAATACATTTTCTCTCTGTCAAGATCAGGTGGATCTAAAGAAACCGACTAGGGAGGAGGGGTCAAAGTTCAAGGAGTCTAAAAAGGGTAGAAAGACTAGAAATGCCCCAAAACCTTTATCGAAGGATCAAGGTCCAATACTCGAGAATAATGTGAGGTCAACTCATTCCAAGTATCGATCTTCTCAGAACCAAAATTCAAGTTGGCCATACAAAACATTTGAAAGGCAACATTGAGTGTGATTATTCTAGCACTTTTAGCCAGGAGGATGTGCTGATGAAAATGAGAAGTTGTAAGCTTGTTTCTGGGTGTGAAGAAATGTGTGTTTCCCACAAGAAGAGGTGTTGGCTTTGTCTTCCTATGGAAGTTATGAGAAGTGGGTTTATAAAAGATTTTATAGATATGAAGTGGGAATTTATCTGCAGGCGGATTTCAACAAGGCTACTTAGGTATGAGTATTGCGGCATGTTATGGCATTCATCTGAGCAATGTGCTTAGCAGAAATAAACACATTAAATGTCCAAAACATTAACACATAACATCTACACAATCTCATGATTTCCATGGAAAATGTATGTAGTTTTTGATACTAACTTGAAATTCAGATATGTGCTGCTTGCTTATGTAGTTGTGTAACTGTTTGCATAAACACAGATTTGTTTCTTGTACATTAACATTGTTTTTTGCTTCGTGCAACCAAAGCTAAACCATGAAATCCTTTGTAAATGTCATTTACAGGATATTGTCTGGACAATTGTGGTCAAATTCATGAAGCACATGAAATTTTTTGCGAAGCTTATCAGTCCTATTTAGCCGGAATCCATTTTTTCTTACCAGCTCATTCATTCCAGTCACCTTTTTGCTTGATACAATTGGGAAGGAGATCTCAGGAGATGAATTCAATATTGAGCTTGCAGAACTACTGTATAATATAAGTTGGCTTTCTTTGAGAGCTACCAGCTTCGAGGACACTAGGTATTTATTTCTGTTATACCTTTATTGGTTGCGTGCAGGTTCATGTTTGCTTGACATCTTCTCTCTAGTATAATTCAAATATTAGTTACATGCTAATTGTAGTAACTTTTATTGCAGAACAATTCTATGTACTTGTGAGTGCATTCATGTCCCTACTTTGTTTCTCTTTCTAATCACTTCATTTTAATTTGTAAACTAATAGGCACACTAAAGTAAATTCATATTTTCTTACTACACATATAAGTAGTAACATAGACACAAAACCATACACACCCCTCATATGTGTGTGAATGTGTATGTTGATTTAATCCATTTTACTAGATTTGTAATAAAGACTTCAGATTCTTCTATCTGGAAGTATTAGCTAACTCCCTTTCGCTTTTGTCTGATTCATTTCTCTGCACCAGGATTGTTTGCTGTGATCTGTCTTGTATTAAGCTACCAAACCTAGTAGGTTGGTTGATGCTAGCTTTTGTGCTCAGCAGAGAGGTTCCTGTGCTTTCTCAGAACTCAGAAGGTCAAATTTCATTTCATTTTGTTCATTTTTTTCTCTTGTGATAAATTCATTTTATTCTGGCAGTTTCTTACTTTAATAGATTATCATACTAATGAAGAACTCTATGTAGCATGGATGAACGTTTTAGACGTTTTAGATGTGTGTGAATGTGTATGTTGATTTAATCCATTTTACTAGATTTGTAATAAAGACTTCAGATTCTTCTATCCAGAACCCTTTCGCTTTTGTCTGATTCATTTCTCTGCACCAGGATTGTTTGCTGTGATCTGTCTTGTATTAAGCTACCAAACCTAGTAGGTTGGTTGATGCTAGCTTTTGTGCTCAGCAGAGAGGTTCCTGTGCTTTCTCAGAACTCAGAAGGTCAAATTTCATTTCATTTTGTTCATTTTTTTCTCTTGTGATAAATTCATTTTATTCTGGCAGTTTCTTACTTTAATAGATTATCATACTAATGAAGAACTCTATGTAGCATGGATGAACGTTTTAGATGTTTCAAGACGTATGTCATGCATAAAGAAACTGATGGAAGAGAAAATGGTTTCTGGATTGCTTGCTGTTATGTTTTTAATTTCTTTGTCAAGTGATTGTTCTCCTTTACCATCTTGCAAAGCACTTTCTGAAATTCACTGGGCTTCATATTTTCACCAAGCTTCACTCGGAACTCATCATAATCATCAATTCTTCACCGTTAATTCTGGGACAGCAAAAGTCCAGCATCTTGTGGACTCTGAGGTATGTCTTTATTTTTAACTTTTTTCCTATTGTTGTCTCAAAAGAGCAACTCTTAGATGGCCATAATTAGCATTTGGACTGATGAGTTTTGGAGCCTTATCCATTTGTTTGACTTTGTTCATCCCATGATTTTTATAAAACAAAATCTAATCTTTCCAATTCAGTTAGTAGGTTCTCTTTTATTGTTCGGAACCAATTATTGGCTTGCACCTTTTGGCTATGTAGCCCATAGAGCTTTATGTAAATTATCAAAGGAGACAAATCTGTTGGCTATTTATGAAGTGTTTGCCTTGTTTGATTGGATATTCACTGCCGTGATTGTGGTTGCATTTTAGGAACATGCTTTTTATGTAGTTAAGAATAGCATTTTTTTCATAAGTGTAGTTGTACCTCCACTGTTGCTTCCGCATTTGTCTCTTGCTTGCTGCATTTAAACTGGTCATCTTTTTTTGTTGCTCCTGTATTCGTCTACTTTGGGTCCATGGCCTGCAAAGTCCACTTTAAATCTTGAGTGCAACTGAGGATGTTTCCAGAGCACTCTATTTAGCCCTGCTTATGTAATACTGTTATTGTGAAATGAACCATAGTTTGGATATTGTGTTTCTTACCCCTCATTGCATGCTGCATTTATATTTAAATGGGTGTGAAGTTGTCCATGATTTTGGTTTCTAGCATTTTGATTTCAAAATTATATTGTCGCATATTATGATTTGTAGAGCATGCCAATGCTTTTTAACATCTTCTCTCTCTCTCTCTCTCTGTATTTAAAAGAATGTGTTTATTGGTTATGTAGCAAAGTTACTGATAGGGCTCAAATAGTTCAGGAAAAACTGGAAACTAGGAATTCTATTAGAGAGCTAAGTGCAAGAATCTTAAACACAATTTCTCTAATAAACCAGCCCATATGGAGAGGACCACTCCATTTACACATACATAAACCAAATCTACCTTAAAAGAAACAACCAACTAAATATTTATAGCCAATATCTAAAACAGAAACTGTAACTAAACTAAAAGTACGGAAATTATCAAGATGATGGAGGTAATGGCAAACATGGCTAAGAAGGTGATTAGCCAACTGTCTCTCTGTCCCACGTCTTCTCCGGTAATATGTGCGAATAGGAGGCACCTTATCAGTACACCCCCTTATGAAATGTCGCCTTGCCTTCAAGGCGAAACAAAGGAAACTGGGAGGCAAGCATATCATATGATTCCCAGCTAGCCTCTTCAACAGGATGGTGACGCCAACAGTTCAAAAAAAGGAACACCCGAAGTCAGCTCTCAACGGTGGGCCAAGATCTTGTCCAGTTCCACCTCAAATTCCCAATCAACATTAATAGGTAGAGGCGGTGGTGGAGAGATAAGTATATTCCCCTTAGCAGGCCGAAGTAAAGACACATGAAAAATTGGATGGACCTTGGAAGGAGGAGGGAGTGCCAACTCATACGCAACAGGTCCAACCTTCCTCAAAACAGTATAAGGACCAAAATATCGAGGAGAAAGTTTCGAACAAAGTCGTTTGGCTAGAGACTTTTGCCAACCGCACATGGATAAAATAAGCATCACCCACCTCAAAAGATAATTTGCGCCTCTTCCAATCGGCCTAAGCTTTCATGCGAGCCTGAGCCTTCAATAGGTTGACATGTAAGNTTTTTTTTTATTTCGACTTCAATGTCTGAAACCACTGCTCCTCAAACCTCTGTCCAATCAGAGGAAATTTCATCCAGTCATATGACTGGGGACCTACAAAATATTGATAATGAAAAATATTCATTCTCATCTCTAAATTTCACATGGTATCAGAGCTTAGTTCGATTTCTGGATTCTGATTACAGCCTTCATTGCTGTATTTTTTCCTCACCTTCGCATAAACAACATTTTTTTTATTTCGACTTCAATGTCTGAAACCACTGCTCCTCAAACCTCTGTCCAATCAGAGGAAATTTCATCCAGTCATATGACTGGGGACCTACAAAATATTAGGGTGACCTACCGACTAAATGAGAAAAACTATCTCAAGTGGTCTCAATTTGTCAAGACCTATCTAAAAGGAAAGGGACGTCTTAGCCATCTTGGAACTGGACCTAAACCAGGAGGAGCTGGATTTAGTGCGTGGGATGAAGCTGACTCTATGATCATGTCATGGCTGTGGGATTCTATGGAACCAGCCATAAGTGATACGTTTATGTTCCTCACAACAGCTAAAGATATTTGGGAATCTGTTCGACGGACGTATTCAAAAGCCCGTGATGCAGCTCAAATATACGAAATCAAGGAGAAAGCAAGGGGAACGAAACAAGGAAACAAAACAGTTACCGAGTATGCTAATACTCTTCAAAATCTGTGG
The DNA here is from genome assembly GCA_003254975.1 of Ochetophila trinervis. NCBI lineage: Eukaryota > Viridiplantae > Streptophyta > Magnoliopsida > Rosales > Rhamnaceae > Ochetophila > Ochetophila trinervis. Next base: position 36,076 of record QANX01002622.1, on the reverse strand, counting down.
CAGGAACTTGATCATTATCGAGTATTTGTTATGAAGTGCTCTGAAGATGCAGTCATTTTAAAAAGTTTTATAGAGAAGGATAGAGTCTATGATTTTCTGGCTGGTCTTAATTCAGAATTTGACCAGGTTAGGGTTCAAATACTTGGCAAGGATGAAGTACCATCACTGGAAGAAAGTATTTCTCTGGTTCGAGCAGAAGAAAGCCGAAGGAGTGTTATGCTTGAGCCACAGATGTTGGAAGGATCAGCACTAATGACTGCAAGAACCGAGCCAAAGACAGAGGCACAGAGGACTCAGTGGAATAATAACCGGGATAATTTGTGGTGTACCTTTTGCAAGAAGCCGAGACATACAAAGGAGAGATGCTGGAAATTGCATGGAAAACCAGCAAGCCAAGAATGGGGGAATCGAGGAGCACAGTCAAATCAGCCAAATCCTAACCAAGGAGCACATCCAAATCGACCACGTTCTCAGACTCTTTTTAGTGATCAGAAAGGAAATCAGGAAGAGCAGCAAAAAGAAAGTTTTAATCGGGTTGAAATTGAAAAAATAAGAGGTTTGTTAGAATCTCTCGATAAGCCTTCTGGTGCATGTTCTCTAGCTCTCTCAGGTAAATCTAAATACTCTTTCGGATTACATGCCTCAAGCAACCACTCAGGAAGTTCCTGGATCATAGATTCTGGAGCTACCGACCATATGACCCACTCTTCCTCACAGTTTAATAAATATACTCCTTGTCCTAGTAATAGGAAAGTCATTGTGGCAAATGGGTCACTTGCCACTGTTGCTGGAATTGGAGACATTTTAATTTCACCGAGTATTACTCTTAAAGATGTTCTTCATGTGCCAAAATTATCAGCTAATCTTGTCTCTATCCAGAAACTCACTAAAGATTTACAGTGTCATGTGGTTTTTCATCCATCTTATTGTATTTTTCAGGACAAGGGCTCGGAGAGGAAGATTGGAGTTGCTAAGGAAAGGAATGGGCTATATTTTCTTGAAACACCACATGTCTCTAGAGGAATCCCAAACAGTCTACCCGTGTCTCTTCTTACTACATCTAATAAAGAAGCAATTTGGCTCCATCATTTTCGTTTTGGTCATCCATCTTTTCAAACTTTAAATGTTATGTACCCATCTTTGTTTAAGAATTTGAATATTAAGGATTTTCATTGTGATGTTTGTGAATTCGCTAAACATACTCGGGTTCCTTTTCCTATTAGCAATAAACGATGTTCTAATCCTTTTGATTTAGTCCATAGTGACATTTGGGGACCTTCAACCATCCCAAATGTCTCACGAGCCCGTTGGTTTGTCACTTTAATCGATGACTGCACTAGAGTCACATGGACCTTTTTACTCAAACAAAAATCTGATGTGAGTACCATTCTTCCTTCCTTTCATTCCATGATACAAAATCAGTTTGGTGCCAAAATTAAAGTTTTTAGGTCTGATAATGCTAAAGATTACTTTAATCAAGCGTTGTCATCGTTTTTTCAAAAAGAAGGAATAATACACGAGTCCTCTTGTGTATATACACCTCAGCAAAATGGAATTGCTGAAAGAAAAAATGGCCATCTTCTTAACACCGCCCGAGCCTTGTTATTTCATGGGAAAGTTCCTAAATCTTATTGGGGGGAAGCTATTCTTATAGCAACTTATATGATAAATAGGTTACCCTCACGTACTTTGGGCCAACAAACACCTATGGCGATTCTATCAAAATTCTATCCTAACTTCAGAGTATCCAATGGTCTTACACCAAGAGTCTTCGGCTGTACTTCTTTTGTCCATATCCATAACCACCAGAGAGGGAAATTAGAACCACGGGCCATCAAATGTGTCTTTCTTGGCTATTCGAGTACACAAAAAGGTTACAAATGCTATCATCCTCCTTCTAGGAAATACTACATGTCAGTTGATGTAACATTTGTTGAAAATAAGTCCTATTTCTCCTATTTTTATCTTCAGGGGGAGAATTCATTGGAAGATAATAACAATAACAAAATCAGTGATCTTAGTGATCTTGATTTACTCTCTCGGTTCTCTGTTTCTGTTTCTCAACCCCAGCCTACTTCAAATCCTATTCCTCAGGAACCCATAATTCTTCCTCAACCCGAATATGTTTCTGTTTCTCAACCCGAGTCTACTTCAAATCTTCCTCAAACTGATCCTACTCATGATCCTAAAAGATTTTCTCAGGTATATTCAAGAAGATCTAGTGCTGTTCCTAATCTGAAGCAAAGTCAATATACCAATCCGGGCCTTATGAGTGAAAGCATGGTAAGTTATTTTCCTCCTTTGACTGAACATACTATTGATAATCTTGAAACTGATTTAGATCTTCCCATTGCCGTTAGAAAAGGACCTAGAGAATGCACAAAACGACCTATTTATCCATTGTCCCACTATGTGTCACTAAAGCGATTGTCAACAACCCACAAAAGTTTCATTGCAAGCTTAGACACTATTACTATTCCTAGCACTCTATCCGAGGCATTGTCAAAAGAAGAGTGGAGGAATGCAATGAAGGAAGAAATGAACGCATTGGAAAAGAACAAGACATGGGAGATTGTTAACAGACCAAGTGGAAAGAAGTTAGTAGGCTGCAAATGGGTCTTTAACGTGAAATACAAAGCTGATGGCTCACTCGAGAGATACAAGGCGAGGTTGGTGGCAAAAGGGTACACTCAAACTTATGGAATAGACTACCAGGAGACTTTTGCACCAGTAGCTAAGATGAACACGATGAGAATCTTACTATCTCTAGCTGCTCACTTTGATTGGCAGCTCCAACAGTATGATGTAAAAAATGCCTTCCTACATGGGGAACTAGACGAAGAAATCTACATGAGTATTCCACCGGGTTTCGAAGGGAAAGAAGCAGGAACTAAAGTATGTAAGCTGAGGAAAGCATTGTATGGCCTAAAACAGTCACCGAGAGCCTGGTTCGGGAGATTTTCTAAAGTTATGAGAACTTCAGGATACAAGCAAAGCCAAGGAGATCATACACTATTTATCAAGCACACTGATTCAGGTAGTTTAAGTTTGCAACTAAGGAGAGTAAATCACGGATTGAGTTCATCTTGGCTACCGGAGCAAAAGTCTCTTGGTAGTCAATTCCAAAGGTTTGTGTAAACCCTTTTTCCACGAGTCTTGCTTTTTACCTTTCTATACTTCCATCAGCTTTGCATTTAACTGTAAACACCCATTTGCAACCAACAGTCTTCTTATCTCTAGNCTTCTAAAGGAAGCTGGGAAGCTTGGCTGCAAACCAGTGGCTACTCCAATTGAAACAAACCAGAAACTAGGAGCAGCAAGTGAGGAACTAGCTACTAATCGGGAGATGTATCAGAGACTAGTAGGAAGACTTATCTACCTTGCCCATACCCGACCAGACATTGCTTATGCAGTGAGTCTAATTAGCCAATCCATGCATGATCCAAAGGAGTCACATGCAAGCTGCTCACCGAATACTACACTACTTGAAAGGGAGTCCGGGGAAAGGCGTGCTATTTAAGAAGAGTCAAGACCTAAAGTTAGAAGCCTATACAGATGCGGATTATGCTGGATCCGTGGTTGACAGAAGATCAACCACAGGCTATTGTACTTTTCTCGGAAGTAATCTAATAACATGGAGGAGTAAAAAGCAGAATGTTGTGGCAAGATCAAGTGCAGAATCCGAGTTTAGGGCAACAGCACAAGGAATCTGTGAGTTACTATGGCTGAAGATTATATTGGATGACCTGAAGATTAAGTGGCAGGGTCCTATGAAGCTTTACTGTGATAATAAGTCTGCTATTAATATTGCACATAATCCTGTACAACATGACAGGACAAAACATATCGAAATTGACAGACACTTTATCAAAGAGAAGCTAGAAGAAGGGCTGATCTGTATGTCCTATGTACCTTCAAAAGATCAACTTGCTGATGTTTTAACTAAAGGGCTCAATAGTGGACGTTTTCATGAAATAATTTCCAAGCTGGGAATGGAAGACATATATTCACCAGCTTGAGGGGGAGTGTTGGAATATACAGATCTGATTAGGATAATAATCCAAATCAAATCTAATCTTTCCAGCTGTAATTTATGTTGATTGGTTGTCAGATTTGTTAGCTGTTTTGTATAGTATTAGGAAAGTCTTTAGGTCCTATTTTAATCCCTAAAATTGTGGGATTACAACTTTAATACCTTTATTTCTTTCTGATTTGGTTTCCTAGTTTATCTCCTAGAATTTCTTCCTAGTTTTTTCCTATAAATGTAATAGTGTACATTCACAATAGATAATGAAAAATATTCATTCTCATCTCTAAATTTCACAGTGTTCATAAAATGTAATTACTTTAACAAATTATTTTAATAGTTTAATGTCATGAAAGATATTTTTACATATGGAATGAGCTACAATAATATCTCCATCAAATATTGATATATTGCTTATCTTACCTTTATAGTTACATAAATGAGGACAGGAAGGAATTCATCAGCTCCAGGGGGATTTTCATTTGATGCAATGGAAGCATTTAGCAGCAAATTACTAATAACCTTACAACAATTGAGGATGCAAACCAGCTTGTCTCTTGGTGCTTTATACATATTGATTTTCTGCAGTTCTTTCTGTGCAAGCTACATGAATAAAAGTAAAGTAGTAACTATAAGACCTCAATGAAGGATCTCTATGTACAGAAGCAAATTGACATAAACCAGAAACATGTTTTAAGATTTACATTGCAGTATGATATAGATACCAAATGATACAATATTATTTTAACTGTTTGCATTTTGATCTGACTTACTTTCAAATGTTTTAAAAACTAAAATACTAACACATCAATTTGCACCCACAATGTGATAAATGAAGTTGGTACCTTAAAAATTACTTATCATTCCTATAGCATTTTCAAGGGAGAAAACATGTAAAGCTCAATGTATGGTTTGTTCTACCAATATCAGATAATTCATTATGTGGAAATACTCTGGACTAGGTTGGTGAGCATAGCCAAACAATAGCAATTTCTTCTTCATTTCATAAAATTGTTCAAGAATGTTAGAATCAGAGAACATAACATCAGGAAAACCAGAGAATGTTTAACAGCTGGCCGATTAACTCAGGAGCACTGCAGCTTGGGCCATTCTAGCGATCACAACCTCAAATCATTGGTAAAGAATCTCTCTCCTGGTGACTGGTGAGGAGACCATGGATACATGGGAAAGAGAGTTTACTAAGACTAGCACAGTTTTCCTTTTACGAGAAAACCCATCTAGGTAGATTAAGGATGCAGTTATTTATGCCTTTGAGCAATAACACTTGGGGGCACTTCCAACAAAAACATCAACTTTTGGCTTCACGTAATTTATGCCAAGTCTTATAAGGAAAAAGGGACAAGAAAAATTGAATGTGGAAATGTGGCCCCTAAAGATGATGCACGTCTAAATTCAACAGCATTCTGTTATGAAATTTAAAAAATATTGGGTCCCCCCTCCTCACAATCTCTTTTTTGCTATAACCTGTTATGGAGACATCATGAGTGGAATTCTTATTAACTTTCTAAAGAAGAAAAATAAAACTGTTTATTTTGGAGTTGGATGAAAAACATTGTCTACGGAAGGACTAGTAACATAATAATTCAAAAAATCTACAGACAGCATCAGCCGCCTTGTTCTGTAATTCATCAGAAGACCAGTTGATATACTTGGATCTCAAATTCATCAAAAATGTATATGTGGTTCATCTTCCCAAAGTGTCAAGTCCTTAATTGTCAACATTAGCAAGAGCATCAGATAAAGAATATATGAATTTTGAAAATAGAACTCTTTTATTTACAGGGTTTAGGGTTAAGTGTCATCCTTTACATTACTGACATTGTAACTAACTGTCAAAGAGGAATGACTCTCAATTCTATTTTTGAACTCGTAGATATTAAATTTGTCTACAATAATTCAGGTGCTCCTGAAACCTATTAAATAAAGTATGACCCTCCTAACCCACCACTATAAATGTATCCTACATATATCCTGCACTATCTTAAATTCGTGATTCCTTTTTCATTTTCTTTGTTCCCTTGAATGGCCCTTTCAACCATACAAAACATACACTGGGCATTTGACATGTGAAAATGATTTTATGTCAACAATAAGCCAGGTACATACCATCTACACAGGAAACCACTCAATTTCCAAATGGAGAAAACACTATGGAATGCGAAATACTCACTAGCCATGATGTCTCATTTTGAAAAGTAGGCTTAATATCCAAATTTTCAGGTCGAATGAATTGTTGAACCAAAGCCATCTTCTCAGAAAGTTGGTCATCGTGTTTTACATCATCTGGAAGTGAAGCAAATACACGAGTAAATAACTTTGTCATGACATACTTCTCCAATCCCTGTATTTTGAAGACACCCAGAGATCAAAAATAACGTAGAGTGAAGGAAAAAAAAATTAATAATAACACAAAGTCTTCAAAAATAGTTTTCTTTGTTCTTCTCTTTACTATTTTGTTGGCTCCAATTCCTCTTCCATATAAAATCTTGTCAGAATTTCAGGAATTAAGAGGAACAAATCAATTAGTTTCCTAATACGATCCTTAGTTAAGGAAATTAAATCTCAAGTTATTTGTTCCTTGATAATCCTTTATTTTGTTTCCTTTTATTGTAGGCTAGTCTATATACTTGACTCTCTTCTTCCTGCTCATTCTCACGGCTTACACTCATGTCAGATCGATTAAACCATCCCAGAGTGTTTGGAAATATGTTTTAATCACTTGTAAATTCTAATCACTCTTTTTTTTCTTTTTTCTTTTTTTGGGTTTTCAAGTGTTTGGTTAGCTTCATTGGCCTTTTATCCTTGTCCATCAATAAAAAAGAAAATACATCAAATTTGGGAAGTCCATAAATTGAATGCTCAAAGCTTTTTTCTTTCTAGTTCCATGCATTACAAATGTATCCCAGAAACATAAATTTTCTTATGGGTCATTTGGGGTCAAAGATTCAACATTTTAGGAACAATCAGCAGGGAATAGAGATAGAAATTCACAAAGAGAAACAGTCTAACATAATATAACGAATATAATAGTAACTCACTTCACCAGCACTGTCCAACTCCTCCTCAGAGCAACCAGCCCAAAGTGGGTGAGCCCTAAAATCCGCTTCCATCTTTGCCAAGAACTCCTGTACAGCAGCACTGTCCCTTTCTGGATCAGGAACATTGTTTGAGAACGATACTAGAAAACTGCCACAGAATTCCAACACAATTTCTTAATGGAGAGAGAAAAAAAAAATTAATTCCACCCAAAATTAACACCAAAAAGATTTTGATTCCAAAACATTCTTAGTTGCTTGCAATAGGAAAAATGCAACACCTTTTGATTGATTTGACGAAATCGGCTGCAGTAGGCTGACGCATGCGCTCAAGAAAGTCGTGCAGACCCAAAAACACGTCGGCGTTCTCCATTCTCCGTAAAAATACCACCGTCCGGCTTCTGATTCTCCGGTGATCGGAGCTCGGAAGTGTGGGGTCCAGAGGTGGACCGAAGCTTACAGGGAAAGGAAAGCAAAAGGCCTTTGAGCTACACTCCTCCAGTTCGTGCCGTGGCGATGGGGATGGAAGCTGACACGGTTTTGTTTTAAATAATTTCTCGTTGATAAAACTATAAACTTCTAAGGCCCAACCCGAAAAAACTAGGCTTGGATATGGGCTGGATTTGGCCCATGAAAATCAACCCGCATGTCGTTGCTAGAAGGGGAACTCTCGAGTCTCAGCTGAAGTTGTTTTTATCATTTGATTTTAACCAAAGGCAATTTATCCTAATAGTAATATTAATGCTAGACATCAACATATTTATCAAATAATACATGCTTTTTTTTTTTGGTAATATAAAATAATATATGTAATATATCCTAAGTTAATATATTTATATAACCTTTTTACATTTATAAGTGAACAAAATATAAACTATTTAAATTTTGTCACATCTTGACCCACATAATTTGGTACATAAAATTAAAAATATTTTAGAAAATTTTATCCTAATTATTATGAATATACAAAAGAGTGGGACCAAAATGTCTACATTATGGATCATGAAAATGACACAATGTTTCAACCCAAGCGAAAGATGAAATATAATTTATAATTTTATCTTTTAGAGACTGTTCAGATGACAATATCATTAATTTATAAGTAATATTTTGTATGTTTAACCAACAGAAAAATTAATAGTAAGATGTTTTTAAACATATTTTTTTAGTGCATTATGACCCAAAATCAGTTCTTTTAAATATAAAACTTTGCGAGAAGTAGATGAGAGTGTTTAAGAGAGAAAGAAAGCCCTAGTTGATTTTTTTTCCCCATGATCAGAGGTGATATGTTTTGAAGATAGTGTGATGGTAGGTGGAAAATTCATAGAAAGAAAGCTGAAAGTGCTGAGAGACTTTCTAAAGTTTGATGTTTCTTGTCAACAAAAGGTCAAATTCTTGAGTCCTAATACGAGGGATAAAAGTCATAAAGGGATTAAGGAATTCTTCATACCCATCAAGAAAGCAGTATATAGAGTATGATAGATTCATAGAGAAAGAGTTGAAATTGTTTTAAAAAACGTTACCTAAATTTTGATCATTCTGGTTAACAATATAGTCATATACTTGTGTCCTTAACAGAGGTACAAAAGTCCTAAAAGGGATTAATATTACCAAAAAAGTCATAGAAGGGATTTTGATTATACCCGTGAAGAAAATAGTGGTTTCCACCGACCATTGTTGGTTTTTGGCATAAACTTCAACAAGAATTTGATATTTATATTCAGAATGCAGCAGATATCTTGTTGTTTCCACCTTTAGAAAGGGCTTTTAGTTTAAAGGAAACCATAAATACCAACCAAGTTCCAAATTTAATTGCCTAAATTATCTGTATTTGTAAGCGGGATTTATGTAGCAGGACGGGCCTACTAAATAATATCTCCTCTCATAGCACTTTGGAAGTTGGGATCTCATAAAATGACACTGAAGTAAAATAGAAATGCATTGAAGCAATGCCCTCTTTCTGTTTGGTCTTTCATTAAACGAAGTGACAACATGTTAAAAGAATATAACATAACCGACACCTTTCAAGGGGTCATTAGAAACTTAAAATCAAATCCTAATTTTAAACAAAATAAAAATTATATGAAAACTAAAACGAAATAAATAGACAACATTTTGAATAAATACCCTCGTCTCCTCTCACGCCTAAAAGTACAACTGGAAGGAACATTTACAATCAGTTTCTCTTGAATTCTCATCTACCAAATTGCTAACCATCTAGAATGACACAGATACAATACAGCTTTGCACCAGGTCTTGTTCACCACCAGTCTTTCCCAAAAGTTAGGAGCAACGCGATTGATATATCGCATTTGTATAGAATGTTTTTGTCCATGTTAGCTTTTGTACTGTCTCCTGATTAGTTGTTACATTTTTCCATACACTAGTTTGGCCAAGAACCATACGGCACTAATTTAAAATAACGAACTCCAAACAGCTCCATCCCCTTCACCGCACTTCTCGTGAACAAATTTGATCTTCTCTACAGACTTGCAGATTCCACTACAGCTCCAATCAAATGACGCAATGCACACGTTACCTGCTTGTGCTTTCCACTCACAATCTGCAGCATTGGAGAATTCACTCAAGTAAAACAAGAATTCCAGCCATATATAGTTGTATCAATTCAAATCTCATATATAAGTAGTGAGTATCTTATTTCTTACCAAAAGGCATCAATACCAAGTAAAGATAAAAAATTTTGATCTCATCACAAACGTGTTCAGTTTAAAATATAAGTAATAATAATAACTTAAATATGCAAATGAAATAGTGCAAATGGATTTGAAATTGCAACGTTGAATGATTTGAATTACTTTTGGAGAAAAAAAAAGGTTGTGGTAAAACAAGACGATGAAGATGACGGAATTAATAACTACAAAAAATAAAAATAAAATATTTCATGTGTCCTTACAAGCACCGAACATTAGCACCATTTCTAATTCAGAATGGAAAATCAAAACTTTTTGTTCAGCAGAGTACAAAAGACTGATAATATATCCTTTAAATACCATACCCGGTGGAGTACCACAGCACATATTGCGATCATCAATGTGTTCAACTTCAAGGCCAATAAACCAAGCACCAAGTGACACATCTTCATTAGCATACTTGTGTAATATAGGCCTGCAGTCACAAACCAAGCTTTTTAGAAGTATAATAATTGAAAATGTTGAAAATGATCGCATGACATGAAACCAAGTATCTACGTAGGGAAACAGAGCTTTCAGATTTTTAATTTTGGTCTCACAACATCGCATAAAAAATTTCAAGAATCCTAAATTAAATTGAAAACCCAGATCACAGATGGTAACAAACTTGCTTTTCAGAAAACTTGGTGCTGATAAAACTTGTTTCTCATCTCAGCACAGACACTGCATCTAGAGTTCAATGAACATGGAGATCAAGACCTAGCTCATGACGGAGCAAAATACGCAAATTCAAAGTAGGAACAAATTTCTTACTGGTTGATGGAGATATATGTTGCTAGATCCTTTGAGATTGCATAAATTTGCCCAGTTGCATGTCGAAAGTATTTGTTTCCATCCTCTCCAAATTTCCAGTACTCTGGTTCATGGTACTTGACATTCCTAGAAAATAAAAGAGTTCAAAGATATCAATAACTAATGTACAGATCATAAGCCAATAAATGAGCAATACCCCCTTTCTCATCAATATAAAAGCTCCAAGAGAATTACTTTTGAGAAAGAACAGGTCCAGACTTCATACAACCAATGTAGACTCTGGGCTTTGATCTGTGACGGGCAAGAGTTGATGCAAGCATACCTAAACAGGCAAGACATGCAAAAAACTTAACCTTTGTAGAGACAAAAGAAATTACTTTTTCAGCAATTTAATTACAACAAAGATAACAGCAATTGATAAACATGTCATGTAGCAGCACATACCTAAGTTGACATGAACATCATCATCAACCTTGACATAGAAATCAGCATCCCATTGTGCTACTGCCGTTGAAAAGAAAATTTTTGTTTTTGCAGACAACTCATGATATCCTTCAACATGCTCCTACAAGACAAGGCAAGATTGAGACCAGAATCATGGCACAACTGTTTTTTGATTTTTCAAGCATCAACTGTTTATCTGTTTTCTTACCAGTCTAAGGAAATCTTTATGTTGAGCATCTTCTGAATCGATGGCTCTATCCAAAATACTGTTGGATGTTGCACTGAATGAACCGTGCAGAAGATATATTTAACTCGGGTCAGTTCCAGAAAAAAAGCATAGTAAAACAATAACATGGCATTTACCCAAGATTGATGACATGAACATGATATATATGCAATCTGAACTTTTCAATAATGGCAAAGAGAGTGCATTTGCTTTTTGGCCAAGGTATTTACTTTATGGTTAAGGAAGTATGTGACACAGAATAAGCTCCAATAAAATGGAACCCTCTTGAGACATTTGCAGCAGAATTACAGTAGTAATATTTTTAATGTAATATAATTTACTAAGGGAGTTAACTGATATTTGAGAATAACTGCTTCTTTGAAACTGCATGTCATTGATGGTACACCAGAAGAGCCAGCAGTAAGAAGAAAATTTGCTTGCATCTTGTGCATAATTCGAGAAGAAGATTATAAAACATAAAGAAAATGGTATAGACAAGTATGTCTAATAATGGAACTTCTGCTTAGGCATTTCAAATCAGGAAGAGTTCAGGCAAGTTGTTGCAGTATTATTACCAACAACTAGTTAAGGTAGAAAAGTTATCACAGCTTAACGGTAGCTTGTCGGTTAGCGAGATGCAGGAGCACACATAACAAATCCAAAATGGAAATTTCAACACTGTCCTATAACTGGGTGAAAAACAAAAGGAAAAATGCTTGATAACAAAAATGTGAACTTTATCCCAAAGCTTCTCTCGAAGATAACAGCTAAATGCAATTAAGACTTTTTTTGTATTATTACCAGAGAATTAGACTAATTCTGGTTTTAACAGTAAGGAAATGGAAAAAAATAAATTCAAAGCCACACTAAGATCTTACATTTATTGCTGTGCGATAGTAATAAAAGCTAATGCTTCAATGAAAAAGAACCAAAGTAAGTAATTTACCTGTGGCCAATCATGAAGCGAATGACAATCCCTTTCTCGCGCTCTAATTGAAGAAGCTTGTCCCCTGATAAAAAAGAAAGAAAAAGGCAAAAAAAAAGAGGGAAAATTTTCAGCTAGGAAGGCCATAAACATAAACATCATAAGTAACACATGCATAGAAAAAGTACAACTATAAATAACACCTTGAGGCATCCAAGTCTCTCTGACCGAATCACGCCGCTTCCTACTGCTAAAAGCAGTATTAATTCCAATAACTATGAATGCTTTCTTTTTCACAGGACCTTCATTAGTCACCGAGTTCGCATCCAAACCACCCGCAGAGCCCATCTCACGAGAACTCCGAGCTGCTGCCAATTCCATTTGAATCATGGCCATTTGCTTGTCTAGAGATCTGCCAGGCCTCCGCAAATTCACAAATGGCAGCAAAATGTTAATTTAAAAAACTTCATATGTGACATACATACTCTATCAAAAAAAATCATCGCATCATGAAGCTCAAGTCTACTCACTGAATTGATTCATGGGTTCTATAAATCTCGTTCATGACATCCTTTTCTTGTGAAGGTTTCTGATCAAAGAGCATTCAATATAAAAATTCCAAATCCAATAAAAGAATAAACAAATAAATAAAATCGAATACGATCCAAAAGGGAATTCGGAATCTGTTCGGAAAGCATACCTTTTTAGTTGCACAATCCTCAGAAACGATTTGAAGCTCTTGTTCATGCCGACGACTCGAAATGAGCTGACCATTAGAGTCAGAAGGTGCCCACATTCTAAAACCACGATCCAAAGTCAAAAAAGTCAGCAACCAATAAAACCCACAATCGAAAAACAATAAACAAATCCGTAATTTCCCCCAAAACACTCTGATTCCAACATAACCATAGAAACTATGATGGTAAAGTAAGACACAAATGGAAAACAGACCTGCCCGTGAGAAGCGCACCGATGAAGAAGGAAAAGATGCAGAAAATGGGAATCCATTTTGCAGAGACTTTGCCGGAGCTCCGGCCCTTCATTCTCTGCGTGTTTGAACGGAAATAGAAAGAGAGAGAGACACACAGAGAGAAACAGAGATAAAAGGAGACAGAGAAACACAGGTGGCAAATGGAGCTTTAAATATTGAGTAAAATCAAATCAGAAAAAAAAAGTTTTTTTTTTTTTTGAAATTAATCAGAGAACATATTTAATTGGTTTTCTTTTTTCAACTCCATTTTGGTTCTAAGTTTTGTTTCTAATGTTTGAATATTTTATCAGGAAAAAAAGGGAAAAAAAAAATAAAAGGCCAAAGTTTGAGTTTGAGTTTGGACCGTCAAAGTAAAGTTAGGCCAAAACTGTTTTCCATGCGACTTCATAGTTATTGTCGTGTCGTTCGCGTTTATTTCAAGCCGTCGACGCCAGTCACGCCACTGCTAACTCTTTGATAGGAAAGCAAATATAGAAATAGATCCGTTATTTGGTTTTCTCGTTTCTACTATACGACAACCCGACCCATTTCGTTTAGAATTCAATTCGACACGTGCCCCAAATAAGGGTAAAAACAAGTAAACAACGGGTTAGAAAAGAGCACAAACGCAATCTTTATTGAATATACTTTTCAACGGCTTTTTTAAATTGCCGTTGCCATATTTTTGGAAAGAACCATAAGAAGTAAGAAAGAAAAAAAAAAAACAAGGATAAATTGATTTCGGTAAATTGGCAGGCCCTGTAATGTTACATCATGTTGAATTTCAACTTTCAAATTTGGAATTTACACCAAAAATGAAACTATATACATCCCATCAGAAAAAAAAATATATATATATATATATATTTTTCACTTTCCCATATCTTTTATAGTCTAATAACGGTATAACATATAATATGAATGTAATTATTATAGTCTAATTATTATGAGTTTTTTTTTTCTTCTTTCTGTACAAGCCAACCAACTCAACCTGCAACAATGGTGGAGTTGGATTCATATTCTATCAAGTTGATTTGTATCAAAACCCAACTAACCCACAACACATTGGGCGGGTTTGATTTTTAAAAATAAAAAATAAAATATAAAATAAACTATCGATCTGACATGTATGTAAATTAAAAAATAATCACTACATCAGATTTTGTGTTTGAGCATTTAATAACTCTTTGAAACCTAAATATATAAAAAATTGGATAAAATATTCAATATAAATAATTTGCTTAATTGCACATCTTTTGTTTGTTTGTTTTTTATATTGATATATAAATTATATTATTTAGAAGCTAACCACATAGTGCCACTTTATTTTTTGTTTGCTAAATAAACCGCATAGTTTCACTTGCTTCTTTTACGATCATGCACCTTAATTTTGCATGTTACAAGAAAAAAAAAATAGTATGCTACAAACTGTTATATGAATTGGTATTAGATCAAAATCAGATAACCAAATTTCTGACACTTTTGTGCATGGCAATTGAGAATCTATATAGTAGGAGGAAAGAGGGAAGAAAGTCACTTTTCATTTCTTGGTAGAAGGGAGGAAAGTCACATGCTTTTTACAACCTGATGTTGGACCTACATGAGCTCCAAAAATACATGAGCTCCACTCCTCCGCCATTATTACATTGGCAAAGACCACTAATTCTTTCGAATTTCCTCCTCATTCTCTTTCCCAAATACACATAGATCACCATGCCCTCGAGAAAGCAGTTGAGACATAGAAATATCTCCACCAGACCATGTTGCTCATTTTCAGAGAAATCTAGAGCCCAAGGCTCTTTGAGGTGTAAAAGTCATCTTCAGATCTATTTGATTTGGTTACTCCTTTTTATTTTGGGGGTGTTTGTTATCAATGGCAGACAAACAAAGATCAACACATGAATGGGGCAGAACCAGGGGAAGACCCTTTCAATACAGGAAGCCCTAAGTAACTTGTCCCTGCAACTGAGAACCCAAAATGGGGATACAGTTACTGGGAAAGTATTGATTGGTAAAATTCTTACCACCAAATTCTTCAGGAGATTCACATTAACAGAAATTGTACAAAAGAAAATGTGGCGATTGCAAGAGAGGGTCCAGATTGACAAAATTTTCAAAAGCATCTTTAAGTTTAGTTTTGGGAACAAAAAGGACAAAGGAGTTTGTGTTTTGAAGTGGACCCTAGTCAATGAATGGAGCGCTTTTGATACTGAAGGAGTGGCCAGAGGACTTAGTTATCTTTGAAATATCTTTCAAAACAACAACTTTTCACCTGCAAATCCATGGGCTTCCACCAGTTTTCTTACATGAAGGTACGACTGAGAGTATCGCCAATCAAATAGGCCAAATACACACAGAATCAAACAGTAAGAAATACATTGTTGGTCAATGATATCTCAGGATAAGAGTAGACATTGACGCGGAGGAACCAATACCTGCTGGGTTCTTCCAAAAATGCGAAAGGAGGTGAGAAATATTGGATACAATTCAAGTATGAGCAGCTCTCCGACTTTTGCTATAAGTGTGAGGCTCTGAATCACGTGATTGGGCGGTGCCACTTTGAGAACACAGTGATGATAACGTCGGTGAACGGGATCGTGGCAAAGTTGTACGGCCTCTAGCTCATATCGGAGCATGGTGGGGCTTTCCTCTTCATTAACCGGCACCGTCATCTGAACGGAATATCCCTCTACCGTGGATTACTGTGAAGAAGGAGAAGCCAGACTCGATCCCCAAGGAAAACCTTTTTATTGAGAAGCTAAATGATTTCTTCAAGGAGCAGAGAAGTACATCAGACCTGCAAAAAGAAGACGAAATAGTGACTTTTGCCAACGAGGTGGCTAAAAGCTGTGAATTGGAGTCCCTACACCTAACTTTGAAGAGACATGAATGGGAAAATTTAAGAATTGCAAAAAGTTGTGATAGAATGCATTAGCAGAGAAAGTGCAGACCCTAAAGATATTACCCTTTGGGCAACAAAGATGATTCAGGGTATTGTGAGGTGCAATGTGGCAAATAGAAGGGAGTTGGCCATATTCAAACAGACTGGATTAGGCTGGGCTTAGCAGAAATTGGATCCGCATCAGGGGAGCAGAAAATAGTGAGCAGTCCGAGGCCCACTTGAAGTTGTAAAAGACTGGCCCAGTACATACTTGTTGGGTATTACATAAATAACATAAAGGATATGGACCGGACTAAATAGAGCCCGTGCGTTTCAGGTTTTGGGGGAAGCCTGAAACGGGATTGACATGACCCAATCCACCTAGATCCTGCTTGCATGACTTAATATTTCTATTAAGCCAATAAGCAGTCATTTAACTCCATTAAACCATTATTAATATAACGAAATCCAACAGATGGAAAAATTTTCTCTACTGTCAGAAATTTTATTAAAAATTTCGACAGCATTAAGTCTGTTTTTCTGACATTCCCCATATACATATAATTACAATCCTGCAAGGAAAACATTCCTATACATTATCCAATCTACCAGCAAACATTTCCCAATCAAAAACTACCTCTCGGTAAGTAACTTAACACTCAAATAAATACATCATTTATATAATTCGTAGCTGGACTCAGTATAAAATCTGAGCTGTCTACATACATTTATTAATAGAGATCAAGCTACCTGTAATTTTTAAAGCATATTTAAACCAAATATGATACTTATGATACAATTGCTATTCAGAAGTCATCTTGACAAATATATGTTTTAAATGACTTTCAACCACATCAATAACCCAAAATAAGTTCTAATAATTAATAAGAATCACAACCAATGTAAAATGCATAAATAGCAATATATACATCATATATTCCTCACTTTAACATATTTTAATCACCTTTAGTTTTATCGAAGCTTTTCAAACAAATTTAAAAGAATAATAACCATAGCTTGGCGGCATAATCCCTTACTCAAGCAAATAATCTCCCTACTTGGCGGTATATCCCATCACCCAAGTAGTCATCAACCATAGATATTACTCATTTTTGAATTCTCACGAAAATGATCACATTTACAAACATTTACTTTAAATCCATAAATAAAATATCCATTTAAACACGTGTATGAATATGCATGTATTTATTCTAGAGAAAATAACAAGATAATATATATATATAATACATTATTCATTAACAATTTAACAATTTAATATTACAAAGAAAAGGTAACCATCATCATGATCCTTCGCCCCAAGGCATCGTGGCGGGAATGGGGTATTGGGTAACCATCATCACGATCCTTGGTCTTAAGGCATCGTGGTAGGAATGGGGTTTAAAAGGTTTTCATATGGCCGAGGATACCCTCTCCAACATTATAACTATTCTTATCCACATCACTTCCATATGTATCCCACAATTTCCACAATCTCCATATATTCCATAACAATTATCAACCACATTTCCAGACAATACATCCATCTGTAATTCCATTCAATTCATCATCCATAAACCAAAATCCACATAATAATTATCACACATACAAATCAGCTATCCACATTACAACTCAAAAATCTAATTATATATAGACATGATTATATACGACAATGCTCACAATCATATACATATAATCTTTGGAATCCCATTAAATAAAAGAGCACATCAACAATCATTAATCAATCTTAAACTCAAAAGAAAATCACCAAAACATAAATACATACATATTTATACCACAAATCATCAATTAAGTTAAACTACCAGTTACAATTCATCCACTCATTAATCAAAATCCACATATAGTATATCCAAAGCAACCATATTAACCCGTTAAATATATTGACTCATTATATGCGTACAAATCCAAATAAATTTGACAATAATTAAATTATCCTATCTTACAACCATCCACTACCAAGACATAACACAATTTCACTTTCTCAAAAATTTGATAAATTTCCAATTGCTCAACTATAATATGCAAATTATATATCAAAATGAAGCTTGAAGAGTGTAGGAAACAATAGTAAACTTACTTTGCCCAATTGCTGCCGGTGATGGCCGGAAAGTCGCAGCCGAACACCAATCCAACACACCGCTCAACTGAGGAGGATTTGGGAAGAAAGGATGGTGGATTCGGGTTCAGGGGATCCAAAATAGGGGGAAAAGACCAACCCCGCAACCGAAAATTGCCGAAATTAGGTAATCAGAGGAGAAACGGGTCCACTGGTTTTTTCAAGCTTTCCAGCGACTCACGAGGTTTCACGACCAGAGCTTGGAGTGGAAAGGTGAAAGAAAACATGAGCAACCTTTCTCGGGTGGTGGGTTGGCCGATTCCTCACCGAAATTCGGTGATCGGGGACATGAAGCATGACTGAGTTTCTCGTGTTTTCCGGCAACTGAGCGGCTTCATGGGCTGTCACCGGTATGGCTGGGAAGAGAAGGCCGCCGGCTGTAAGTCTTGTGTATTGTCCGGCCTAATATCGCATGAAAATGGTCGTTGCCAGTGAGGGAATGAGGGGTGCGGTGGTAAGGCTACACGGGGGAGAAAACCAGCGTCGGGGGCTCTCCATTTCTAGACCTTTTTGGAAAATTTAAGAAATTCAGGTAAGGGCAATTTCGTAATTTCTCACTCAAATTTCAGCCTTTGCAAAATTACCAAAATGCCCCTCATACTATTTTAACCATAACTTTATGGTTTTAGCTCCGAATCAAGCATACTACCAGTCTACGGACCCGTATCAATTAGTTCTACGCAACGGTACCACTGTCAAAGCCAAATCATATCCACACAAAAAGTCAACCATGGGCCTACTCATGGTCAAACTTGGTCAACTTTAAAAATTCCTAGTATTTTTTTAAGACGGGATGTTACAAGGATAGCCTCTCTCAGCCTAGATTCAAAAAGGAGCCCAAGTGACACTAAGGGAGAGGCCCGAAGTGGGAGTATTTCGCGTAAGCTGAAGAAGCCTAGGGTTAAAAAGGTACTGGAAAATTCAAATTCTTTTAAGCAAATTTTTCATTGTAGGAAGAACTGAAAGTCCACTAACTAAAAGAGGAAAGAAGGAAAACCAAGGAAAATATAGAACTCCATGGTCATGGAAGAAAGAAGCACGTAGTAAGGCTTGGATAGTTGGCGAAAGGGATGAAGCAGGAAGCTCACATTCAGTGTAGAACAAGAAAGCAAAAAGAAACCTGGATTTTCAGATAGCCAAGGAGGTGGACCTACACATCCACCCCCCCAAATCACTAATGAAAGTGCTATTGTGGAACTATAGGGGCTATGACAATCAAACTCGGTTAACTACCTTATAAGGGTGGTTAGGAAAGTTGATACAGAGTGCTTATTTCTAATGGAAACCAAATGTGATAGGAGGAAAATGGAAAAAGTTTGTAGGTTGCTGAAGTTTCAAAATTGATCTATTGTTGAAGCAACCTTTAATGGAATGTCTAGTGAAGGATATGAGAAGCAACCTCTAATGGAATTTATTGGCTTGTCACGGAACTCTTTATGAAAGGGAAAAAAAAAAGAGTTTTGGAAGAATCTTGGGAGGCTAATGGAAATAGGAAGGAAACCATGGTTAGTTATTGAAGATTTGAATGGGGTGGTTGATAACCAGGAAAAGTTGGGGGAAAGCCTGTGGGAAAGAAACACCTTTTCCTAAAAGGTTTCCTCAGTGAATTAGGAGGGATCGACCTGAGATTTAACGGCAGACGTCATACTTGATGGAATGGTCGTAGAGGTCTTGCGAGCATTAAGGAAAGAATCGATAGAGTTGTAGCTGACCATAGATGGATTACAATGTTTCCTAAAGCTATTGTGGAGCACCTCACCCTGGAATGCTCAGACCATTGTCTGATTCTTTTAAGAATTGAGGAAGTCGGTTATAAAGTCAAAAACTGTCCTTTTAGGTTTATGAAAGCTTGGGCCTCAAATGAATCAAGCTTCAATGTTGTTCAAGAAGCTTGGGAAGAGGGATGGAAAGATGGTATGGAAAGTCATCAGTTGAAGAGAAGCCTTTATAACACCTTAAAGGCCCTTAGCAAATGGAATAGAATTTGCTTTGGCCACGCTCAAACCAAAATTAACAGGTTGGAGATGGAATTGGAAAAGTCTCACTCGGATTATTCTACAGAGGAGGATATGAGGAGGATGATTACTGACAATCTTATAACTCAAAGGGCAAGAATGGAGTCTATCTTTCGTCAGAAATCTAGTGAGGTATGGGTAAAAGAAGGTGATAAAAATTCAATTTTTTTTTCATATGAGCATCACAATGAGACGCCGGGAGGAATCATATCTTGGCAATTTAGGATGGCAAAGATTGGCTCACTGACAGAAAGAAAATTAGTGAATATTTTGAAGGAAATTTCAAGGAGTTATACAAATCGGATTATCCTATAATCCCAGCCAAGGTTGATGGGCTTGGATGCAAGTATGTCACTAACCAGGAAATAGAGAAATCATTAGTATTCCTACAGAGGAGGAAATCCGGTTGTGTAGGGAAAAGCTTCATCCTTTAAAAAGTCCAGGTCCAGAAAGCTTCCCTGGATTCCTTTTTAGAAATTACTGGCGAACGGTAGGAAGACGAGTGATTCGATGCATTCAAGAATGCTTTAGATTGAGAATGGTGCCTTCTAGTATGAACAAAACCTTTTTGGTCTTAATACCAAAAACAAAACAGCCAAGCAGCTTCAATGATTTTTGTCCTATTAGCTTTTGTAATTTTGTCTACAAAGTCCTTTCTAAAATCTTAACAGAAAGACTAAAGAAGCTAATGGGGAAGATAGTTTTTTCAAATCAAAGAGCCTTTGTTGAAGGAAGATGGATCGTGGAGAATACGATCATTGCTCAAGAAGTAACTCACAAAATCAAGAAACATAAAGGAAAGAATGGGTTAATGATGATCAAAGTTGATCTTAAGAAGGCATATGACCGGTTGGAGTGGGGGTGTGTGGAAAAGGCATTGAATGCTTGGGGCTTCTCAATGGAGGTGCAGGAACTTATCAGGAGCTATTTATGTTCAGTCCAGTACTCTTTGCTTATAAATGGGGGAATCTCGGGATCCTTCTCCCTAAGTCAAGGATTGAGACAAGGCGACCCTCTATCACCTTTCTTTTTCGTTTTATGTTCGGAACTCTTAACAAGAATTATGCTTAGGGATGAGGGGGGATTTCTTCATGGTATCAAAGTGAGTCGATTAGCCCCAACTACTTCTCACCTCATGTTTGCAGATGATCTTCTGGTGATGTGTAGGACCAAAAGACAAGATGCCTTCGCTGTCAAGAGAAGTCTGGACCTATATTTCAGCTGGTCATGACAATAAGAAAATCTAAATAAATCTAGTATTCTTTTTTCTAAGAATACAGGCAAGGAGGATCGTATGGGTATTAATGATTTATTTTGATACAATGACATGGCTAAGAACTCGGTTTATCTTGGCAATACTCTCTTGCTTAGCCGAAATAAAAATGTAGACTTCAAAGCAATAAGGGATAGGATTAGTCACCGTCTTGAAGGATGGAACCGAAACCTCCCATCAAAAGCAGGGAAGGCCACCCTTATAACATCGATCATACAAGCTATCCCGACGTATTCAATGTCCACTTTCTTGCTACCTTCCGGCATTTGCAAAGAAATGGATACTTTGGTTCGCAGATTCTAGTGGGGAACAAAGAAGGACTCCAAGCAATTGCTTGCCTTGAAAACTTGGAAAGACTTATGTCAACCCAAGTCAGTAGGTGGGCTAGGCTTTAAATAATTTAAAGATATTAACTCTGCATTGATTGCAAAGCTGGGTTGGAAGATTGCTAAGGATGATAACAGCTTGTGGTGTAGAATATTGAGGGCTAAGTATGTTAGAGGAAAATCATTCTTTGAAATTGGCAAGGTAAAAGGAAGTTCTCCTAGATGGCAAAGAATTCTTAGCTCAAGGAAGAGTATCTTTAAAGGAGATTACTTTAAGGTTGGCAATGGGCTGAAAATAAATCCCTGGACAGACCCATGGATTTAGGATTTAGAAGGAAAAATTCCAAAACTTAAGGAAGGAATTGATGGTAGATGGTGGAGTAAAGTGGTGGACCTACACTGGCTCGAATTCTACGTTAATTAAGGAAATTTGTAGTGAGGATTCGGCGAGAGAAATTCTTAATATGGAATGACCTTCCTCGGCTAATGAAGATCGGTTATTCTGGTGTGGAAATAGGTCTGGGGCTTTTACGGTAAGGAATTGTTTTACCATCAATTACCAAAATACAGTCGTTGACCAAGGAATATGGAAGACTCTCTGGAGCTCTAAGCTTCATGAAAGACTTAAAATATTCATTTGGCGAGTTTTATCAGATACTCTGCCAACCTTGGAGGTTTTGAGCAAAAGGTTTGACAATTGTTATGTTGTTTGTGGAGAAAGTGAGGAATCTCGCCTCCATTTATGCAAGGATTGCAATGGCTTAAGAGCCTTTGCTTTCGGATGTAGTTGGGGAGGGAAAAGTGATGCTTGGCTGGCCACAAACATTACCGAACTTATTGATTTTTGTATCAACCCTCCTGATTGGGTGTGTAAGGGGGAACCGCCCAAAGCTAAGCACTTAGCCTTTATGGCCTCTTTGTTATATTGTTTTTGGGGATATCGAAATGAATGTTTGTATGAAAGCAAGCACTCTTTGATGATGAAAGGGAAATTGGTTGATAAAATGGTGCTGAAATTTTATGAAATTTTACAGTATAAAACCCTGTTGAGACCCAAAGACCCCTGGTCCGGTGGTTTGCTCTGGCTCAAGGGATGATGAAAGTTAACTGTGATGCTGCATTTTTGGAAGGTAGAGCGGCTCTGGCATTCGTGGTTAGGGATGATACATGCCTCCTCGTGGTGGCTCGTTCTAAGCTCCTTTGTCTCTCATCAGCCTCAGAAGCCGAGACAAAGGCGATAGAATGGGCAATTTGTAGCTCCTGTGACATTCTGGGGAAGAATTACTGCTTCTTCTCTGATGCTCTTGTGGTTGTGAATGAAATTAACACTAACAAAGACCCCACGGGATGGTCAACTAAGGAGGTTGTTTTGAAAACTCGTCAAACTTTTGTAGAGAATTAGTGGAAGTTAAGCTGGAATGCGATAACCTCTAATAGATTTGTTGACTTTGTGGTAAAACTGGCCTTAAAAGGCAATTGCAATGTTATGTTTTCTTATTTTAATTTAAAAAGCCTCCTAAAGAGTTGAGCAACATATATATTGCTAATCTTTGAGAATGTTGCTCTTTGTAATATCCTGTTTAAGGAGCTTTTTGTGCTTAATAGCAAGTCAATTTATCAAAAAAAAATCATCATGCCCTACTGATGCGATATTTTGCAGTTGATAAAGATATGTCAAATGCAATTTGACATAGGGTTGCTCCTGGGTTGGATCAGTTGGATTTGGGGTAAGCCTTTTTCTGAATCAACCAGATTGGTTTGGTTCGGTTAAAATCAACTTCAATTTGAACGGGTAAGTCAATTTTTAGTTGGGTTGAGTTTTGATTAGGCTTAAGCTTGTCCATATATTATATACATGTATGTATAATGGATGCCCATTATTAGATCCAAGTGAAGAAAAAAAAATTATTGATTTCTAAAATTTAAAATTTTGCCTATCCCATGTGATCCAACTAGTGAAATTTTTCATATTATTTTCATTTTTAATTTAAAAATACTTATATTTTCCAACATCGTGCTTCAAGTTTACAGCGTGGGAAATGAATTGTAAGTTGATCAGTGATAAAAAAATTTAAAAAAACCAATCCAAGACTTACGAAATTGATGTGTGCTTAAAATTGAAGGGGTCAGTAATAGTAATTTTTTTTAAAATTTTGTGTTAGAACTTTTTTACTCCAAAAAGCTAAAGAGGCAGAGAAAACCAAAGCAGACCACAAATTTAAAATACTGTCGTGATACAGGCGGGGTTGGGGAACTACAGTCCTTCTATCTCGTTGGCTCTGCTCCTCTTCTTGATCCGCAGGTCCTCCTCTCTCCTATACACCTATAAATAAATTTTCAAAGCTTTTTTTTTTTTTTCCCCCTCTTGTTTGGGTTAAAAGAATCATTTAGATTCGTATGTCTCTGTTTCTGATTTCGGTGAACCTTCTCAAATTCTCAACAATCTCTCCCTTTTATTTATTTCTTTTTTTTCTGAAAAAATAAAAATCTATAAATTTAAGAAAGCTGAGTAGTAATCTTATAGCTTTCCATGACAGCTGCAAATTGAAAAGTGCTACATCCAAAAAGGGTGTCGAAGACAAGGAATAATGAATATAATAGCAATCAGCTTGGACATCCACATAATCAGAGCATCAAATGACTTATTCTTACAGGCTCTATCTAAGGTTACTTCAACCGGTGCCATCACTCGAAGTATGAATTGTGTTTGGGAAAATGTGTATTTTAAAGTTGAATATGAAAGAAATATGGAAAATTTCAGTAGTATTTTTTTTTTGGTAAATTTAAAATTTCACTAGTAAAACCCACATGAGATACACACAAATTTTAAATTTTAAAGATAGAAAGAGAATTTTTTCCTTCACTTGGATTAGCAGAGGCATCCGTACTAATAACCTATTATTAATATTGACCATCCCACCTTTCTTTTTCTCTCTGTAACTGATAGAAGCCTTTTAAAAAATATGAGGCGGTAAGTCTTTTTGAAATGAGGTGTCTCCTCGGTTCTCATCATTAATTTACTTTTTCGTAGTAAACAATTATAACATCCCCTAACCCAATATTTAAAAAAAAATCAATTATAATAATTGTTCATGGCGTCACAAAAAGAAATACAAAGCCAAATTCACATTACCCAAATGTATGTTCGGAGTCTTAATATAAAGTATCTGAAAGAGGAAAAACAATCAAATGGCAAAAAAAAAATTCAAAAATACAAGCTCATCTAATTACAGGGAGATCCAGTTGATCGTTTCCAAACCCATTAATGAATGAATGAAAGTGTTAAAAAAAAAACTGTAAAACTCACAACGTACCAATGATAAAATACACACATTTCTAGAGAAAAATAAAACAATCCAAGGCGATTAGGGGGTTATCGATATCCTCCATAGGAACAGAGTCAATTTCATGGCGATGAAGTTGAGCCAGGGCTTCGCCAACAGCAATCTCGTCTATTTTAGAACCAATCCGGTGAATGCACGTGTCTCTACTACTCCTCGAATAGGTCCCAATTCCTCGACTTGCTGGCCTAACATTTTCATTATTATTCTTCAAAACCCACCTTTTAGAATCACCAACCGTACAAGAAGCAGAACTCATACGCTTGGAATGGCATTCTTTCTGTGCGTTCGCCATCTGAGCTCCTCCATTACTAAATCTCCGACTCGGAGACGGCGATCTCAAGGTTCTACTCTGATCCGGCTCTTTGCGGAAACTCTTTTTCCTAGTCAGAGTCGGCGAACTCGACCGGACTCTCTTCTTCTGCGGCGTAGCAGACCAATCAATTACCTTTTGCTGATGATTAGACGGCTGAAGCTTCACCACCGCTGGCAAAACTGGTTTCGTTGGGGGGTCCAACTTTCTGGGTTTGGAAGCAGGAAATGAGGAAAGAGTAGCTTCCTTGAGTGAATTTATGCGAATTATATGTGGGTTTTCCTTGTAGCATGACCACAGGAATTCATTGGAGAAAGATCTGTCTTTTGAGCTTATCGCCGAAGACCCACTTGAGGATGTGGAGCTTGAGCTGCTAATTGTGTTAGAAGTGGCGGTGCAAGTAAAGGAAGAAACAGATGAAGTTGTAGAATTGGAAGGAGATGGTGGAGAAGGTGAAATTCTGTTTGAAAGAGGAATGATATTGATGGGTGCGGTTCGAGCTTGTGAAATTACAAGCTTGTCTTGGACTACACGATGATCAAATTCTTCTTCTTCTTCTTCAAAATGAGGATGTTTTCTGGGTATGCATTTGCTAATGCAAGACCCCATTTGGTACTGGATTTTGATTTAGGCTGAGGAGACAATGTAGCTATACAACAGATCTATATATAATCCTAGTATAGTTTATTTGAGAAAGAATAAAAACTTTTGCTTTTTGCTCTGTTTTTTTATTTTTTTTACTTTTCAGATATTTGAATTTGGTTGCCGGGTATGAAATCCGTTGCTCAACGGTTATGTGGTGGGGGATAATGGGGAGGGCTACTTTTTGAGTTTAATTTCTTAATGCCACAGTGATTATAGAAATGAATAGTAAATAGTTCACTTTTCACTTCTTAGCCGGCATGGACAGGAGCGGGATTTAAACAAGGCATAAGGGCTTTTCTTCACAAAGCTATGCATAGTCTTTGAAAACCAGCCTTTGTTCCGTTCGCTAATAGTGCTGCATTTATTCAAAACCCTGTTTTCCAAATAAACGTTTTTATTTCTTGAAAATTATAATACATATATAAATAGCTCACAAATAATTTTTGTTTCCAATTAAATTTCACCGGTCTTTCCATATATACAAGTTGAAGAGTTTTAACTCTTAACGATTTGGATCTAATTAACAAACTAGCTTTTTGAAGTAGTGAGCAATATATAGTGTTCCATATTTACCAAATAAAAATAAAATTGAGCAATAGATAATGTTCCACGGTGATAAATAGACTTTGGGTGGAATTCATTTGCTTTAGAGTTGAGTAAAGATTTGCAAATATATGGTCCTAAAATTTAGACATCGTCCGTCTTTAGTGGTGAAAAAGGTAAATAAAACTAGTTGAGCTCTACTGCCTTAGGCATGAGAAAATGCTAGGAAACCCTGCATTTTCCATGCGCATGGCTGCAATGTCTCACTTTCCCTTCTTTTAAGCACGTTTTACTTCCATAGCAAGAAAAACAAACAAAATTCAAACACCGTTTTTACAACCGAGACAAATATGATTGTTATTGTTTATCTGGCACTGAAACATTTTAATTTTATCTCTCAAAATTGTTATCCAAACATGTAAAAATGAGCAAACAAAGTTCCATATTGACTAAATTTGGATATTCTAAAACGTATAAAAGAAGTTTAGATTACTTTCCCTATTAGATTAACATTTTAAGTGGAACCCCAAACCTCAACAAAACAAATATACAAGACTATAAGATGTTAGTTTATACGATTATGCTTCAAACTAGAGCAAAATGTTACCATAATCAAAGTAAAAAACCGATAACTCTTGGCTACAGTTCATGGATCCAAAATTCCAACAAACAAGTCTAGAATCCCTTGGGAACACCATATATATATATATATATATATATAAAACGTGGAAGAACATAAAGTCGAATAGTTAATTAAGGAAGGAAATTCAGCTTGATTAATTTATACATACCAAATTAAACGATGGACTAGTAATAATCGAGCATGAGATGGGGCTGGAGATTGTTCCTGAGGATCCTGCCTCGCAAACATCTTTCCCAACCTACTTAAGGCATACAACATTCTAAGAATTTATTCATATCTTCATTTTATATATAAGAGAGCAGAAAATAGTCTAAGAAGAACGAGGATTGGTAAAAGGAAACAAGTCAGCGACAATCTTTTTCTTGATGTTATTTGCTCTCTTGGGTAGCGCCACTGGTTTTAACAAGCTTGTAACCGGAGGCTGCTGGCTAACACTTTTACTTGATTTTCCTCCATCATCTTTGACAGATGTGGTTCTCATTTGACTGCCTTCGCTCATCTTCAAGCACCTCACCTGGAAGGAATTTGTAAATCAGCAAACCAGAACATGAAAATTATGAACAAAATGGAAAGAAAATGAAATTGTCAAGGCAAAAAGACATCGGTGGGCATGTGATGGGAGCGGAGAGTACGTCGTAAAGTAGAGAGTCAGAGTGAGACATGCGCATGCCTTAAGAGTTAAGACAAGTACGGGTCGGCCCACCTCTCTGTGGTAAAACACAAAAAAAAAACAAAAACACAAAAATAAATGTTCGGGTTTTTTTGGGGTAATGCCCTTTGTTGGGGCACGGTAAAGAATAATATTCGCCATAGAAAAAATTAAAATTTTATCTATGGATAATTATTCTCTTTCTAAAATGTCACCATTTTAAACTTTGATATATGTTTGTCCGTCTTAACTGAACTTCACTTTTTATTTTAGCTTTCTAATTTTTATTATTATTATTATTTTTTAATAATTAGCACTTTAAAACATCATTTGGTTAAAATAAATTTTAAAATTTATCATTTCCGACTTCCATTTTCAAATATATTTTGAGCCATAGAGCATTTTAATAGTATTTTTTATTATAAAAAGCATTTTAATGAATTTTTGAAAATAAAAAGTAAAATTTACTAAATCGTTCCAATAAAACTCTTAAATGAACATATAAAAATAATATGCCTTGGAAAATATATAGTAAGAAATAAAAGCATTGAAAAATTTAGCTTATAAAATGAGTTTGACTCACTATATTTGAAAAATCAAATTAACTCTCTATTTTTTTTTAAATATAGAGAGTTTATTGAAAATCTAAAACATAGAGTTAACTTTTTATTTTAAAAAAATGACAAAAATAAAAAATTTATTGGAGATGTTCTTAAGAATGTCAAACTCAACACCAAGATATGCTAAAGTAATATTTTTCTTTGTCATGATCATGTTAAAGTTGTATATATTTGTGTATGTATGTTATCTATATATTCTGAACTTGGCTAAAAAGAATAAAAAAAAATATATAAGAAAATTCATGAACTCATAGTTTGTCCGAAGTTGAAAACGGCAAAACTAGACTTCAACCACTACAAAAAAAAAAAAAAAAAAAAAAAAAAAAAAAAAAAAAAAAAAACGATGTTTAGTGACGGAAAACATTGTGACGGAAATGTATCCGTCACAAAACAATGTTTTCTGTGTCAGAAATTTCAACTTCCGTCACAATTATGGATTCTTTTCCAGTAACTGTGACCAATATGTGGCCGTCACACATGCAGCTGCGCGGGAACAAAATTTTAAAATTTTGTTTGCATTTAGTGACGGAAAATGACAAATGTCGTCACTAAATGACTACCAAAATTAAAAAAAAGGGAATAACGTTTCTGTGACGGTTACAAAACCGTCACAGATGCTAAAATCATTTAAATGGCACTATTTGCCACCGAATCTGTTTCTGGTCTGATATGTTTTTTGGATATTTGGTGGTTGACTGCTGACATTTCATAAATAGGTAGCTTGACTTTGCATTTTCTTTGACCATCAAAACGGCTGCGTTTTAATCTTTAGTGTTTAGCTACTGTTTTCCAGTTTATAAGCTCAAATTGTGCAAGTGTGAAAGGTTAACCTAAAATCAGAGCATCTAGTCGGGGTATGAAATTGTAGTCAAGTATGATTAAAGGTCTCATTCCAGTAAGAAATAAATGGATCTATTTATTCCGACTTCCAATTTGATGCCTCTACTTGATGCAATCGGGATATATTATAGAAATACCATATATATATGGGTGTCTACTAGAAGTCGGGATATCTTATCAATATTATGAAGTGTCCCAACTCCAATTGAATACCCCGACTTAATGCAGTCGGATACCAATTTAATTCAACTACCCAAAATAAAACGTTTCTTGGTAGGCACCTTTGCTTATACTACATTTATTTTCTTGAGAAAACATCAATTCCACGTTTTATAAACTATTAAATAATTGTATTTTTCAATTTCATAAAAAAGAACAAGAATGCCACTCATTAATTATTATATACTTAGCATTTAAAAACCCAAAACATTGATCATTGTATATTAAAGTGAGATGTGTCTTTTCTGTTTACAATTGACACTCTCATTTACTTTTGCTTATAAATAGTTTAGAAATTTTAGCAATGTTTTTACTTTGTCCTTTTGCAATATTTACCTAATTTGTTGATAATATTTTGTTGTTAATTTCACCTAGTTCAGACAAACAATATATAAGAATGAAAACCATTAATACTTTTTCGATGCTACCTGAACCAACAATCTATTATGTTATGTCGCTAATCCCTAGTGAAGAAGTTGTTCAAATGTCTGTTCTATCCAAGCACTTCTTTATTAAGTACTAAACATTTTCATTTTTACATTTTGTTTATGAGTCATTCTTCGAACATGATCTCCAATGATTCTTTGATCACGTTCTATTTGCTATTAACCATCATTGTATGGACGATACGCCTTTAGAGAGGCTTTCATTTATGGCTCTTTTTAATGGTCAAGATTTGGATCCACAGGTTGATAGGTTGATATACTATGCACTCACCAGCAAAATCAATCAGCTGAATTTTATATTCGATTTTATACACTTCACTTGTTTAATTTCAATGATGTTATGACTTACCATTTTTCTTCTTCTATATGTAATTCTAAAACTATAATAACTTTGAAGTTGGATGGGGTTAAGTGATAAGCATGAAAAGTTATTGTTTTTATGCCATATTTTATGTTGGATTTTTGTTAGTTTTACGTTAATTGTTAATGAAAAATACTAAATTATTGTGCTTTTCTATTTTTAGAGAAAGAAAAACAATTGCTAGAAATTATTGTATTTTCTGCGCAATCTTTACTAAATAAATCATATCTGGAGCTACATATGGAATTTCTATGCAATTCTAGTTGTTAATGATTTATGATTCATCAATGTTCAATTCTATAAAATTTCATTGCAATTAAATAGCTAGTTAGTACCAATTTGATTTTGAAGATGAACATTGTCTTACAGTTGCGATAGACTTACACTCATTTGGAGAAATTAACATTTGAGTGTCTTTTCAATGTCAATTTTGTGCGATCAAGATATGTCTGAAAATCTAAGACATAGACCTAACTTTGAAAATTAGAATTAGTGAATTCAGATTTCATTTGGTCATTCAAAGTATGGTTGGAATCTGTCTAACGAATATAAAAGATATAAAAAAAATGTATTTGACAACTAAGATGCCACCTATATATAGATTATTAGGGTTGCCACATCATCACTTTCCAGCTAGGTGTGTTATTATTGTCACACCACATGCCACTTGAAGTTCTTTTTTAGATTAATTTTCTATCACTTTTCCATTTTACACAATTCTAGATATAATTTTAGAGGTTTATATAGAGAGATTTTCTGCTACATCAAGGGTTAGTGAAGGGAGAAATTCGGCTAGCAAGCTTTGGTAGAATTCAATCTTACTTTGGAGACATATTTGAAGAAGCAATTAAAGGAAGAACAAAAGGGAGAATTCGGCAAGCACAAGCTTTGGATTTGCTTTCTCTTTTCTTCTTCTTTTGGTAATTCATAATATGTTTTGTTTTGATTTATTGATGGTTTATTTCTAAGAACATGAGTAACTAAACTTTTATGAGGATTATGATGTAGTGATGTTATAAATATTTAGTTTTTAATACTTTCATAAAAATGTGAATGATTTAACATTGTATTCACTTAGAGGTAAGGGATATAACATTATTTGCAATGGAATACATGGTAGATAGGGATATCATCATGCCTAGTGATACCTTAACAAGAGCTTATTGGGTTTGCATGTCTTAGGACTTAAATTGTGTAGTTTAGATTGGGGATGATTAAACTATATTGTTCTTGCTAGATCAAGATGCATTAAAGAATCAACTCTTGGTCACTTTAGGTCAAGAGAAGTTAACTAATGAATTTGTCATGCATTGAAACTAAATTGGATTAATAGTGGTGAAGTCATAATCCTTTTTCCATCAATATTTTGAAAATTTTGCTTTATTTACTTTGCTTTCTATTTAATTTATGCTCTGCTTCACAAAACCAACCAATCAAACAATCATTCTTTTACTTTTCTAGATTTAATTAGCAATAGAGTTTATTTTCATTACTATAAACATTATTCTTCATGGGATCAATATTCGTGTTTATTTTTTAAAACCACTTTATTACTTGTTGATTTGTTCATTTGCAAGTAATTTAATTTTCACCACAACAAATTTTTGGCGCCGTTGCTGGAGAATAATTATTTTTAGTGTTGATTTGATTTTATTGTTGATTAAATTTCTGTTTTTAGATTAACTTTTGTTTTTAAATTTTGTAGGTTCGATTTAAGCCATTGAAGAACAAGAATTTGAAAGCTTTCTTGAATGTAAAGCAATTCTATTCGAGTTTGAAGAAGTAAAAAATCGAAGTAGCTAAGTAGTTGAAATTAATTCTTGTGTTTAGGTTTTTACCCTTTTTGATTTTTGAAAAAGAAAACAAAATTTGATGTTTCATTTGTTTTCGGTTTTTAGGGTTTTATTTACTGCATTTTGAATTTTTTATTTTGTTTAGTTGTTAGTTTATTAAGCTTTTGTTTAAAAGAAAATTGAAAATCTGAAAAAGAAAAAAAAATTACTGCACTTTTGTTTTTTATTTTAGCTTGATTTCTTTGTTGTTTTTAGACTTATTTTGCTCTAGGTTTGTGCTTTCTTTGAGTTTTGATTGGTTTGCAATTGGTTTTAATCTTTTGAGTTTAATTAGTTTATTTAATTTGATTTTTAATTTTAATTTCAGTTGCTGGAATTTTTATTTCAGTAGTGTACATTTCTGTTTTTTATTTGTTTTTCTTGTTTTTGTTTTTGTTTATGAGTTTGCTAATCAATAGTTAATTTTTTGAGAAATATTTGAGGAGATTAAGGATGAGCGAAGTTAGAGAGACTTTGCTTAGGAATATTGAAAGAGAATATACTATGAAAAACTAAAATAATATTGTAATTCCTGAAGTTTCTAATAAACAAAGCTATAGGACCATTAGGGATTATGCTACACTTAGGAGAATTGAGGATATATCTTGTATTAGGAGACCACTAATTGATGTCCCTAATTTTGAGGTTAAACCTATTACAATGTCTATGCTTAATAATTACCAATTTGGAAGGTTATCTAGTAAGGATCTTAATCAACATATATTGAATTTCTATGATGTATGTGAATTAATGAAATACAATATAATTATTAAGGAAGCTGTCAAGCTAGGTTGTTTCTTTTTACCATAAGCGATAGATTTAAAAGTTGGTTGTGATCTTTACCTCCAGGGAGTATTATCACTTTGGATGATTTAGCCTTTAAATTTTTGAATTAATTTTTTTGCCCATTAAAACCGTCAAGCTTAAGAATGAGATCAATACTTTTTACTAATTTGATAGAGAGTCATTGTATGAGACTTAGAAAATATTGAAAGAATTACTGAGAAAATGTCCACACCATATGATGTCCATATAAAGTCAAGTACAAAATTTTTATAATGGGATGAATAATATAACAACGAATAATATGGATGCAGCTGCATGTGGTGCTTTATAAAACAAATCTCAAGAGGACGCATACAATCTACTGGAAGAGATGGCTATCAATAATTCATAGTGGGCAAATAAGAGGAGTCAACATATTAAGATGACAATGGATGTCCATGAAGAGGATAAGATAGAAAAACTGAGTACTTAAATTGCAATTCTCACAAGGCAATTAAAGACCTTGGATTCCAACAATTATAATAATATTTTCAATATTTTTAATTTAAATTGTTGTGAATCTTGTGGAGAAAATCATGAAAGTGTTAATTGTCAATTAAGAAATTGTTTTGTTCAATCTAGTGAATCTAGTGATGTTAATTTTGTAGAGAATTTCCGACAAGACAACAACAACAACAACAACAACTTTTTATCCAACACTTATAATCTAGGATGGAGGAACTATCCAAATTTTTCATGGAGAGAAAATTCAAATGCCAAAGGAGGACAACAAATAGGCATTCATCAAATTCCTTCTCAACAACATCAACAATTTCAATCCTCAAATTTCCAATAGACTTCTCAAACTCAACATCAATCTCATAATTCTTCTCTTGCTACTTTGTCTTCACTTGAAAAATCTATGATAAGGATGGATGAGAATTCGAATGCTTTTATACAGGAAACCAAGACATCAATAAAAGGATTATATATTTAAATAGGGCAAATCGCTCAATCTATCCAAAAACTAAAGAGCACTTTCCCAAGCCAAACATAAATCAATTCTAAAGAGGATGTCCAAGTGGTTGAGTTAAGGAGTGGAAGAGGATTGGACGTACACCTTGTCACAAAATAATTTTAACATGCTCAAGTTAAGAGTTCCATGCAAAAAGGATATCATTGACTTAGAAGAGAGTGACATGGAAGATTCGACCAAGGAGGAGCAAATTCAAGCAACTTTTGAGAAGGAGATTAGAAGTGAAGAATGGATGGAGAAAGAAGATCCAGAGGAGGATAGCTGGACATATAATGAAGAAGTAGAAGGGAAGATAATAGTGAAAAGGAATTTGGTCGTGGAAAAAGAGAAAAATCCTGAAATCCCTAAAGAGGTGGTGGCCGAAACTTTGAAAAATGATGCAATGGACATTGATAAATCAATTGAATAATGTGCTAATGAGAGCATAGGTTCTAATAAAATTGACGAAGATAGTGAAAAAGTTGATATGTTTGAGCATCTTATTAAAAAAAAATAATAATAATAATAATAAATAATAAATTTTACATAGGATGATCTAAATGAAAGTAGTGCTTTTAATTAATCATAATCAGCAACTCATATAAATTGTATCCCATCACGGGGGACAGAGGAATAAATCCGCTTTTAATTAAACAGCAACTCATACCCAGATTAGCCTCCTGCTGTTGTTCTGCAGCCTAAAACTTAATATTCATTCTGTTGCCAAAATCAAATTCTAAAACAGAGACAGCTCAACTTTTCAGCATCTTCTTAAATGATACTGGAAGTGAAGCAGTAGTACACGCACGTGATTCATCATTAAAGAAACAGTAAAAACTTTGTTTTTGTTTTTTTAACTGCTAATACGAGTCTAATTATTAGTTTTCCTAGATTTTTTCAAGAAATAAAAGACAAAAGAGTACTGAAAAAGCTAATGGGCGTTTTTTCGAAACACTTCCAAGATTCCTACTTTTCCGGTTACTTTTTACTTTCCTTTTGTCCTCTTTTACTTCCGCCGGGGTTCCCCAAGTTAAAGTAATAATATTTAACAGAACCTCTGGCTGTCCATCTATCTCTCATAACCAAAATGCCTTCGAGCTTTTCCATTTTGCCTCCTCTGTGGCAGCGAGCTCTTTCTTCGTTTTAGAATCTCTTCTCTAAATTTGAAATGGGAATGACACAGTACGAGCAGCCTCCACCGGCGTTTATAGTGCAGCAGTGGGACAGCAGTGAGTCGGGGCAGGGGTCCATAGGAGCGGTGATAGGAGTGGTGGTGGTTATAATAATATTGGGCATTTTGGCAGTGATGGTCGGAAGGCTGTGCTCGGGGAAGAGCGTGATGGGTTACGGTGAGTTTGAAATGGAGAGGTGGGCTGAGAGGAAATGCTCGTCTTGCATCGATGGAAAGATCAACTCCCCACTGCCTCCCTCCATTAATGTCTCCTCCTGCAACTCTCTTCCAATCGCAATGCCCCATCAACAAATTCACCAACAACACCTCTCGTTCTCTTCTCCAAATCCATCTGCAAATGTTTAACTTAACTCTCTCTCTCTCTCTCTCTCTCTGCTTATTCAGTCATTCTCTGTGCTCTGTGTGCTTCATTATCATTGCATAAGGTGCTCCTGCGTGAGCCTTTCATTCTGTGTCTATTTACTAGTTATCTCTAAAATGTATTTTTGTTTTTTTTTAAAAAGAATAAGGTTTTTTTACCTAACCAAAATATCTAATATGTGCTTTATTTCTTTTTTTAAATCTAATATGTCCTTTGCATATATGGAATTTGATAGATTCACATAAAAATTAATATATGTATCTTGTTCTTGTTTTCAATATGCAACACATATGTGTTCTGCCCATAGCGATGATATCCAATTTTACAATCCGGAATTAAAAAATAAAACAAGGAAAAAAGAAGGTGAAAAGGATAGGATATGTATAGGGATGGCCTCGCTCCGTTCCTGTTCCATTTACCGTTTATGTGGTAGGCAGGGTGGAGAAGAGATTTTCCAAAACAGGGCGTGTATCTTTATTTTTTGTCTCGTTTCTTCATTTACTATTTAAAAAATATTATTTTATAAAAAATATTAAAAAAATAATTTTTC
>QANX01002618.1:0-17189 GCA_003254975.1 Ochetophila trinervis | reverse complement strand
TCCAGCTCGGTTTCAAACAATAGAACCCAAGATCAAACGGTCAAGGTTTGTGTGTGGACTCCTCCGATACAAGGAGAAGTAGCGATTGATGTGGATGCTGCCTTCAAGGGTGGAGACACTGCGTTAGCCATGATTGCAAGGAACTGGAAGGGAGAGATTCTAGGAGCAGCTGCCTTCTGCTGTACCAGCACGTCAGTCAAGAAGGCAAAGCTGCAAGCTTTAAGTTGGGCAGCTGAGATTGCTTTAGAACGTGGCTGGCATCAGGTGAAGTGGAGGAGTGATGCCAAGAACTTAGTTGATCAGATCAACTCGGTAGAGGACCCTATATGCTGCGAAACACTAAATGAAATGCTATACTTTCGTAATCTTTTGATGAAGTCTAATTGGACCTTGGAGTGGTTTAATTGTGAGGCTAATAGATGTGCTGACTTCTTGGCAAAGCATGCCTTAAGAAGAAAACAAAATTTTACTTTTGATGCTTGTTTGAACAATATATTAATTTTACTTAGAAAATTAATATTTATTCAAGTTTGATTATGGAAAAAGCAATTGTCCCACATTGTTTGGAGATGAAAATGCATTGGAATTGGCCAAGTATAAATGTTTGGCTTAGAAAGTGAAATTGACATTAGTCCCACATCGGAAGCACAAAAAGTTGGTGAGCCACATTCTCCTATATAAATAGAGGTTTCTCCAACTTTGAAAAGGGTCGCGCATCTACACACACCAGAAAATATAGACTACTTAGTTTATTCTCGTTAGAATTTACTTCGAGTAGTCAAGTGTTTTAGTTAAAAATTTTAATAAAAAGTCCTTTGATCTGAAAGATATTTTGTAACCTTTAATTATTTTGTTATCAATAATTAATACGATCGTTTGATTTAAGTCTGATATTAATTGGCGCACATTTTATTTATTTTTTTGGACTGTCTAGGTTCGAAGTGGCACACTCGCACACTTACGACAACTGATTATTGTGTTTTTACACCAACAATGTTGTAGAGGCTAGTTGCTTGCCTCAGGAGCTGTACTCTATTGTCTTGGCAGATGCTACTGCCATGATAGATTTCTTTGTAAGCCCTTTTTGGCTCTCTTTTTGTGCTCAATGCAAGTATTAACCAAAAAAAAACATTCCTCCTCCTTTTTCTTCTTCTTCTTCTTCTTTATATTTTTTTTTGTATTTTTTAAGTACACTTATGATTATTGATAAGAAATTAAAATTTAACGGGTGGTTGGTGAATAAACAATACTTACCTTATATGGCATATTATAAGTGGCCCACATGTTTGTATCATAATGATGTAATCAATGAAGTTGTTTTTATTAATATGATGGGGACTTAATTATGTTTCTAATAATTAATATATGAGATTTTCGGTTTTAAATGGAGTTTGTGTAGCCCCTCTAACCATTCCAATTTTAATTGTTTCATTTTTTCTATTCATATTATATAGTCAAACAATAATGGTATAAAACATTCAAAATTGAAAGAAGATGAGAACAATAATTAAACTAAATTAAAAAAAAATCTATTATAGTAGAGACTATGAAATAATTCAATTCATTCATATTCTTGTTGGGAAGATCTTCCATTGATGGGGAGGACTCATGTGAATCTTCAGCCATGGGTTTGTGTGAAAAATTAAATTAAATTTTTTGGTCTTTCTTTCTAGAAACACAGGTTGTATACAATTAACGACCTATGTGGCTATGCTCATTTCAAATACAGTAATGATGTATGTACTAAAATATTAATTAAATTTATTTACAAAAAACGACATTATTAGTTAGCATATTCATATAACTTAAAATGAATAAATGAACTTTTAAATAAAAAAAAGACTTAAAAAAATAAATTAATTAAATATTAACGCATTATGCACCAAATCATTTGATAAATACTTTGGTAACTTTAGCATTATTGTTTAAAATAATTACATAAAAAAAAAACACAAAATCATCAAAGAAGAACAGAAAGAAAAAACCAATTGTGAAAAATCTGCCAAAAATTGGAAACTTTTAATTCTAGCAAATTGCCACAGGCCACTGGGAGAAGAACTTTTAGGCTTATTTGCAATCTGTGCCTTTTAATTTTTAAACTGTGTGACATTTTACTTTTTAACTTTTAAAATTAGTGTTCATGCTCCATAATAACTTTAAATGTTGCTAAAATACCATTTTATAATTATTAATTGTTAAATAATATCATTTTACCTTTCACATGCAACGCCAATAGTGTTAGGATTTGTTTTTCTCATTCCATCAAACTCTTTCTCTTTCTAATGGATTTGAAAAAAAAGAGAGAAACATTGAAAGGGGAATAACAAAAACTTTTAAAGATTGAAAAATCATAGGAAAATGTAAAATTTTATTTTGTAGAAACATTTCTAAAATCTGATTCATGTAGAAAAGTAACTATCTATCTAATATCATATTTTTTTTATAATTGTTATTAACATATATAAGACTTGGAAATTGTTTTTATAGGACAAAATTTTTTGATTTTCTCTAATTTTGAATCCTTAAAATTCTATGTTTAACCCCTTTAGATTTTTCAAACATTTTAGAGGAAGAAAGAGTTAGATTGAGCGAGAATGACAAAAGTACCATTGTTGGCGTTGCACGTTGTAGAGAAAACGACATCATTTAATAGTTAGTAATGGAGTACTGAAACAACATTTAGAATATTTATAAGGAGCATGATTGTCAATTTTAAAAATTGAAGAACAAAGAATCACACCTTCCAAAAGTTAAGGGACATAGGTGAAAATAAGCCTAACTCTAATAATGGAAAGTAAGTGCTACTTTTTTATTTTTAATGATAATGGAAAATTAGATTTGATCATTTTAATTATGTTGCTTCAGTTCCAAAAGTTTGAGAACTCGAGCTGTTTTCTGGATTACTGATATATTTATCATAGTTGAATCTTCAGCTATAGGTTTGTGTAGAAAAAATAGAAAATAAAAAATAAAACGGGGAGAGATGGAGAGAGACGCTAAGGCTCCATAAATATCCCTGAAATGTAAAACTTTACAATATTATTAGATCATGTTTAAAAATAATTATTGAGAAAAAAATTTAATTAGGAATCCATGAAAGAATCCTCATTAATTATCACATTTAATTATAATAACAATATGAACCAATATTAAAATGCCACATATAAAGAGGAATGTATCGTGCTAGTGTGGAAGCAAGTATTGTCCTTGATGAATTATGTCCGTTTTTGAAATATTTTCTTACAAATTTTTTGCATTTGTTAAAAAGTTATTTTCTCTTTCCTTTTTTCCTCTAGTTTTGTTTTTTGTTGATCAAAATGTTTCTTTTCGTTTGTAAATGCATAACTGCAATTTTTTTTTTTTTTTTTTTTTACCATTTACATGTCAACTAGCCTACAATTCTGATCTTCCTAACTGAACTAGATTCTGAATACCACTAGGACTACCAGCTCATAATTAATTTGAATTTGGAAACGAACATATATAATATGTATGTATATAAATATAATTGATATTGGCAAAAGAAAGTGTCCAGCTTTTTTATCGAGCAGCGAAATAGAGTGAAGGGTATTGTTTAAAATCTGGAAGTTAGAATTTAGGTAGATTGGTGAATTAGGTAGATATATTATTGTTTTATTCAATGAATTCCCATTGAATTCGACAAGATCTATTGCAGATTTTGCCTGCATATAAGCTGAGTCTAATTATTTTTCTTTTTGGGTGTGTGAGTTAAGTTTTAGATATTTTTTTATTAATGTTTTGGAAGTAAAAATTATTATTATTATTATTATTTTTTTTTTACAATAATACGAGTTCTTATACTTTTTATTTTTATTTTATTTTTTTAAAGTTTTAGTTTCTTTTAGTTACTCAGTTATGGTGATTAAGCTTCTTGCTAGAGCTCTCTCGTATAAATAGTAAATCTTTTGTAATAACAATCAGTTTAGGCGTTTTAGAGAAAACTCCCCTGCTTTATTTTTCATCTGAAACTTCAAATCCTCTGTTTTCTCCCTTTTTAATATTATTTTTTTATTTGGACATGAAAACTCCTCTGTTTTTCTTGTTTTTCCATTTGTTCTCTGTTTTTCTTGATTTTTTACTACAATTTTAAAGGAAATTAAATTCGTTCCTCTTCATTTCTAATATTGTACATTTAAAAGAATAAGTAAGGTTGCTACTACGATGCTATTAACTTTTTTCATAATTTGCTATTCCTTGATTAAATATGTTCAATTTATAAATAAATAAAAATGTAAATATGTACAAAAGCAAAATGTTTTTCTTCATGAATTTTATTGACAAAGGCTAAACATGCCTGCACACTAAATTAGATCACGACAAATTCAATTAATATTTCTAGTAATTATTATAATTAATGTCTGAATGTCTGAATGGTTATGCGTTGATGATCAAATTCCAGCAGTGACCTACGTTCAAATTTGCAGATTTTGTATACGAAGCAAAACATCCAAGTCATGCCCTACCCTCCAAACAAATCAGAGCTAATTAAGTAAAAAAAATATATTTTAGTACTTTGTAGTTTGATAAATTTGTACATTAGATTTTTAAATTTCAAGTGTATTACATTAAACATTTAATTTGCATTTTATGTCACATTAAGCCGTCAATATTCAAATGTATCATATTAAGCTTTTAATTTATATTTTATGCCACATTAGACCTTCAAGTTTCAAGTATACCATATGAAGCCTCTAATTTATATTTTGTACCACATTAAACATTCACTAAACGACGCCAACTCATTTTTTTTTTATCAGAAGTATAAAAATTAAAATTTGAACATTAACTTAATAAGTTTTAGTGATGCTAAAACTTATTTATCGATTAATATTTTAGACTTCTGATGGTTTTAGGGTAAAACATATATAAATAAAATGCTTTATGTGCAAGTTTATCAAACTACAAGGTACTCTAGATTTAAAGTTTCAAGTGTATCATAAGCTTTCATTTTATATTTTGTACCACATCAAACCCTCACTAAAATTTTGCAAATAAATGATAAATGGTGTCAACTTCTTTTTTTATCAAAATAATAAAAATTAAAACTTGAACGTTAACTCTATAAGTTTTGGATGACGCTGAAACTTATTTACCGATTGATATTTTAGGCTTATGATGGTTTTAGAGTGGAATATATTTAAGTAAATTGTATAATATATAAGTTTATCAAAATACAAGGTACTAAAATTTAAAGATGGTCTAATATGGCATAAAATATAAATTAGAGGTTTAATGTGATACACTTGAAACTAGAAAACAAATGTAATATTGAATGTAAATTGAAGATTTAATGTGATACACTTGAAACTTAAAAGTCTAACGTGACATAAAATATAAATTGATAACTTAGTGTAATACACTTAAACTTGAAAATCTAATGTATAAATTTATTAAATTACAGAGTATTAAAATACATTTATTTCAATAAATAGGGAATCAGTTGACTATTTAAAATATATATAAATGAAAGATTATGATTATGACTTAGATGCTAAAATTAATTTTGTCAATAAACATAATTATTAATTAATTTATTTATTTCCAGCTCTAGCCACTAACTGTTTTAATTGAAAACAATTTCCTCAACAGTTGCACTGCATCATGTTGTTAATCTCCAAGCTAATACCGTACATTTGGTTTTTATTTTCTACGCTTCCAGCTTAATTAATTAATAAATAATGAGGTCGGACCATTTTACTTATATATCTTTTCATTGTTTTATTATCATCCAGTTCCTTTTTTCCAGGGTGCATTCATGGTAATGTGTGCGGGGTCTAAAGTCTAGACTTAGTACTCAAAATCTCAAAAAAAATAAAAATAAAAATAAAAATAGTACTCAAAATCTTTTTGCTTTTACCAGTCTTCCATTGTAATGCTTAGTCAAAAATTGACATCTTTGGCGCATATATATATATATATATATATATATATGTGTGTGTGTGTATAAAAATATAAACTTATATATATAACGTGAGACATTATAATTGGAGCATAAGAATTAGCAAATTGTTTTTGTTTGTTGTTTAATTAATGGTAGACAATGAAGCAGGCAGCTGTTGGTATGCGATTGGACTTTGTACTTCTGGTGGCGATTCATCATGTCCTTGGGGTCCAGGCCTAATGATCACCTACAAGACAAACGGGAAATCTATGAATTAATTTTTTTTTAATGTATGTGAATAAAAAACATCTTTCTAATCTTGGATACCAGCTAGTGGTAACCAAGGATGAAAATATCGGTATCGACGGAAATATCGAAGGTTCAAAATACGGAAATATCGATGGAAATATCGACAAAATATCGATATCGATAAAAAAACGAAAGAAATGACGGAAATTTATAGAAAAATATGGAAATTTTTTATGAAACTTCAGGATATGCTTATTTATTAGATATTTTATCAATTTAACTATAAAAATTGAAAAAATATTGAGTGAAAATCATATTTATCATAATTAAGNCAATTTTAACTAAATTTGATAAATATAATTTTTTTAAAATTATAAAATATTAATTAGACAAATTAATTATAATTTTTTATATATAAATAAATTTATTTTTAAAAACTATTAGACATTACCGGGTGACGATGGGTATTTTGGCTTCTATTGATTATGAAAACGATTATGGATTAATTTGTTAATCTAAATTTTGTTTCGATTAAAAATATATATTTTTTATATATGCTTATGAAGAAACTAAAAAAGAAAGTCAGTCACAAGCATATGTAGTTATCATTAGCCAAGTCAAGCATCTCGACGTCATACAATATAGATAAGGTCGACCATTTTGTGATTAAAGCTCGACTTTTAATGTTTGGTGGAATTACAGCTCGACTTTATAAACTGTGTTTTAGATGTAGAAATAAAGTTCCGCATAAATAATTCAACAAAAAAATTTCCGCATGAACTAAATTTGAAAATGTTAAAAAATATATAAGAAGTTTGAGTGTTTTTTAATAAATTAATTTTTTAAAATAAAATTTAAATTTAATGAACAAAAATCTAGACAGAACCGTATATGCATCATAATAGACTGCAATGGTAAAAAAATATTCGATAGTTAAAGACTTGATCGAAATTTCATGTTGAAAGACCATGCTATGAAGCTCTATGATAGCACAGCAGTTCTATCAAAAAAAAAAAATGATAGCACAGCAGTGAAAACTTCTAGACAAAATAGAAAAGAAAA
The DNA here is from genome assembly GCA_003254975.1 of Ochetophila trinervis. NCBI lineage: Eukaryota > Viridiplantae > Streptophyta > Magnoliopsida > Rosales > Rhamnaceae > Ochetophila > Ochetophila trinervis. The sequence goes on along the minus strand of QANX01002618.1, from coordinate 9,976 downwards.
AAATATTATCAATTTGAAAAGATGCTGAAAAATGATATTAGATAAATTTCAACATCCTAAAGAGTATATAAAATGCTCGCGCAGGGTTAAATAATGTATCTCTTGAAATTGGCGTGTACTGTAACAATGCAAATTCATTCTTCAATACAACCCCTTAATATATATATCTCTTTTTTAGCACAATTACTTTTTTCCCCTTTTCGTTCTGTTAAAAGCACTTTTTTAACTTTTAAGTGCTGGATTTGTCTGATAATAATAATAATAACAACGTACATAATAATAATAATAATAACGTTCATCCTAAAAATGTTAGGATGCAAGTCTTGTTCGAATTAGCAGGTGCAATAGATATATAATACTACTTTCACCTAAAACTGTCACACACACATATATATATATTATAAAAAAAAGTTGGCCAACTTGTCTACACTAATTTCCAAAACAACTAAATAAAAAAATCAACTAGGTTCTATTCTATATAATTTAATTTCAGCACTGTTTGCAGGTCCATATATACAATAACAATTGGATATATAATTCAGAAAAAAAAAAACAATTGGATATATAATGTTTGGAGAGATGTCCAAACAGCACAAACAGATGCCAAATTGGGTGTAAAGGGGATTGCAATTATTGATGCTTCCGAAATATATTAAATTCATGTTAGCAAGTAACGAGATTTTTTTTTTTTTTTGATGAATACGAGATTTTTTATTTTTATTTTGACTGAACAAATAACGAGATATATTTCATCAGTTGGAAAAATTATTTAGTAGATCTGTCTCTACCGTAGGCTTCTCTAAAGAAAACACAATTTTTATTTGTAATTTTAGAGTGATTAAATGTATTTATTAAATTTTTGTATATTCAATAATGAAGTATTATTTTATAATTTATCTCTTTTATACAGCATTGTAAATTTATTCATAACAATATAAAATATTAAGGGTTTTTTGAGTTTACCCCAAAGGGAGCTTTCAGAAAATTTTCAAGGTCTGGCCAAACCTCTATAGCAATATATCATGTTAAACTGTATTTATATTGTATTATTTTGTATTCGTATTAATTTTTTTTTTATCCAAATTTAATCTGTTAAGCATTCGTGTTGAATCATATTTATACCATGTAGTCGTGTTTAATTCGTATTTACTATGTCTAAATATATTTATTCTATTTTTTATTTAAATTAATATATTCAAATAATAGGCTCAACATCTAAAACAAACATCAACATACTAAAATTTCACATGATTTATAATTATGAACTCAAAATATGCAAAGTATTACGAATTAAAGTTATAATAAATATTTATCGTAGTTAAAAAATAGAATATGCATTACTAGTAAATTTAAAAATATTTAAAATATTACAAATCAAATTAAAATTGTACATAAATAATAAATAAATTAGTATCTAAAACAAAATAACAATATATAAATAAATATATAGTTGTCGTATTCCAATGAAATGGAATATATAATGTCATAGTTTCTTAAAAGAAATAATGTAAAAAGTTAGCTATAAAAAATAAATAATTAAAAAAAATTTTATCGTAACATGTTATATTAACGTGTTCCAGCATATTTTAATTTATTTTTTTATCGTATAATACTGATATCAATCTAATCTAATATTATAAATTTAAATCTATAAATTATCACGTTGTCTAATATTTTATCATACCTACCTAAAAGAGAGTTTTGAAGTTTTCAGCCAAGCAATAGACGCACCTCGATTAGAACTTCATTAGTTGCGTCACTGCCCAAGTGCGAAAATGACATTGTTAATTTATTAATTTTTAATAAACTAATAAATTTGGAAATTAAAATTTTTTATAGCATTGCTCTGGTTTCCATACATAGATATAGATTCTACATACTCTTAAATTTTGTGACTATTTATGGTACCGCCTGTTCCTTCTTCCTGTGTACAGTTTATGCATGTATATATTGTACATGTGCATAATATTCTAGAATTGTTAATTACTTCTACCAATTAACAATAAAATCTAGTATACATTAATTGAAAATACAACAAATAGTTTGCTATATATTTTCAAATTTTGGTCAACTGTACAAAAAAAACATATATACATATAATAGAGCACATATTATTAAAATTAACATGGTACATTAATAAATATAAATATTATTTTAAAAAAATACATTTTAATGATAATGTTTATAATAAATGTCGAACTAACGTAGCTTTGACATTATTAAAGTAAATTTCTATTTCTGAAAACTCTGACAAACATTGTCAGGTTTATAAAAAATAAAATTTTATTTTAAAATTCAATTTGTTTAAAAATTAAAAATATTTAATAAAATATATAATTAATTAATAACTATAAATAATTTTTATGTACACTATTATAAAAAATTATTTTTAAATTAATTATATATTTATACCATATAAATTTAGACAATATTTATTTATATGTCATATATATATATATATCAATTTTCATTAGAAATACTCTAATTTGTTTAATCTCTCGTGAATAAGTTAATGTCACAAGCAATTACTTTCCTAGGCCAGTCCAAAAGGAAAAGTCAGAGTAAAGACAATAAGGTTTTTTTTTTTTAAATAAAGGCATTATTCTTTTTCTTTTTGCTAAAATTAAAGACAATAAGTTAAAAAGTTTAAAGGTCACTTTTATTGCATAATTAATGTGCAATCAAACATTATTTCCCATTAGAATAATCTAGAAATGAATAATGCTATAATAAGTACCAAATAAATCTACTAACCAAATATTGATACATATATAGTATAAATTTGGCATAAAAATCATGTTAGATTTATTTGGTAACTCAAACAAATTAATAAAGATTGGGAAATAAAAAAGATCTAGTTTTACAGAAACAGTGAAACTCCAACTCTTATAAAAAAAAATAAAACAAACAAATTATTATAAAAAGTAAATTAACAAAGTTATTATATATTTATTTTTTGGAAGAAATTTAACAGTTAATTTGGCCGTGAGGTTTCTTATACATACCATGTGGGTAAAATTCAACGTGGCCAAAGAATCAACCACGAAAAAAGAAAAAGAAAAAAAAAACCCTGCAGGAAAATAATAAAAGAAATCTTCACGGCCTCAACGCGAATCTCTGGAGATCAAGGTCGGTGGTGAATAACAAAAATAAAATGGGTTTGCTTTGCTTGTCTCCGAAGGTGATTCCGGGAAAAAGAGACTTGGATTGGCTAATGCTACAGATGTACAGGGATTATTGGATTGAAAAGAATTGGGATCCTTAAAGTCAAAACTATTTGCAATTTACATGAATTTCAATAATGCCATCCGTAATTTCTTAACAAGATCCTCCACTGTCATGCTGTATTCATCGTCCATCTGTACAAAAAAAAAAGAAAAAAAAAACACACACACACACATCCAATATTTAACATGTCAAAATCAAAATACTCATCTAAATTAATTAATTTTGAGTCCAACCCCAGTTAATTTTTTTTTAAATAAGAATTCATCTAATGTTTCTAGAAACGATGGAGTAATTTGTCATCAATGACCTCACTTAAAAGTGACAAATAAAAATGGTTTTAATTTATTAGCATGTGGTTTTACAATAATAAACATATGTAATATTATTAAAGTGAAATATAGGAGAACATTAAAATTAATCATCAATAAACATTGTAACTTGTTTTATTTTTTCAATGCAATGGTGATACAGCAAAAGAGTAATTTTAGAACAAGCAAATTTATACCTGAGCAATAATGGTAATGTGTAGAGTGGAGTTCCCAAATGGTAAAATACTAGTATTGAGTTCAGAAAGTTGAAGCTTCTCTAATTCGCTTAGTATATTCACCGTAACTCCTTTCTGCTTCTCACAGTGAACTCTTATCAGTACATCCTTGTCTGAAACTTTTATTTCGATCTCCGGTAGAGCCTCGTCGGACCGGCCATCGAAGTTTTCATCGCAAGAAGACGAATCGTCGTCTCCGGGGAATTGGGATTTCTTCACGAACACAAATGATTCCACGGTTCTCTTCTTGGTCTGTTCCTCAAGCGCTTTCACACGTTCTTGAAGCTGTTTCACATACTTAATAGTATCTCCGAGTACTGAAGCTTTATCCATCTATATATGATCAACAACAACAAATTCAAAAATTCAATGTTAATATTTCATTTATATAAACAACAACTATGGATACCTTATTAGTGACTATTTCTATTACCTTTATCGCTGATTTTTTTTTTTTAATGACGAAATTATAGCTGGTACCTTCTTTAAGTCGGGCACAATGCCTGAAAGAGCTATGAACCTCTGGCTGAGCTTTTCTCTCCTTTTTCTTTCAGCAATTATGTGGTCTTGAGCATGTGAAGGAGTTCTAGACATTGAGTAGCTTCTCTTAGTCCCTTGTTGGTTGTTCTCTTTTGAGATAAAAGATGAAAAATTAAGATTTATGTGGGACATAGCTTCATCTTTGGGAACATAGTTTTGTTGAGTCTTAGACGTAGGTTGGGAATTTGAGTTTTCAAATGAAAGAAGCTGTGAGGAAGAAGAAGAAGAAGAGGGTAATTTTGGTATAACAATATGTTCTGTGACTCCAGAATTATTCCAACTGCTAGTGCTAGTTTTTCTCTGTTTCGCAGACCTTTCAGAGCTTGGTTGAGTAATACTACAAGTTTCAACTGAAGATGAACCACTTAGAGTGGTGGTAGTGATAGTAGGATAAGAAGAAGGGTTCTCAGAAGATGGAGATTGTTGGAAATTCTCTCCCAGCACTGTAGATATGTCATGTGGGAATCCTTCATTGAGAGAGTTCATTTGGCACTGTTGGAAGATATTGTATTCGTCCATTCCCTAAAAGAAATTTCACATTCTAATGTGTTAAGAAATTGTCTAAATAAGTTTGCAAGGAAAACATACGCTAATTGAAAAATAAAGCATTAAGTAATTATAAATCATAATAAAATAAAATGTTATTTGTCATTATTGATCACGAGAAGAAAACCTTACCAATTCAGAAAACCATCTGGCGGATGCAACGTCCATATCGATTTTAAGAAGATAATCCTACAAGTAAAGGAGGCAAAATTATGAAACTGATATTGGGAGTATCTTGAAATAGTGCTTGTTTACTATTGGCTTTGTTATTCACAAGAGAGACTGAAAATACTTATTGGGATGTTATCAAAAAAAAAAAAAAATACTTATTGGGAAAGTAAGACTTAATCCAAAAATATCCTAAAGATTTTTCTTTCAGTGATGAAGAGAAAAAAGAAGAGAAAGAGAAAGAGATGGAGCATTTACCTTTGTTCTAGATTTGCAAAGTGAGCTAATATAGTGCTAGAGACCAGATAGTGTCCTCCAAAATGGGTATTTATAAAATGAAATTGATCTTCCATAGAACTTTGCGTGCTTGTCAAATCCGATTAATTCCAACCGCGTGTGAAAATTAATGTGGTCCTTTTTTATTCATTATATATTTCAAAGGGAAGAAGGGCTAGTTTTGTTTTTCTATCTCACAAAAAACGAGTTGACGTGATGTGGAATGGGCATAAATTAATTTTTGCCAACTTGATCTGAAAATTTCTTTTTTTGTTGAATTTGATTTGAGAGACTCCGGATCTACAGGAAAGGGATAATCTTTTTAAAATAAACTTTAATTATATATGATAGTTATATTTCCAAAGTTCTGCCAAACAAACAGATGCCTAAAAGTAAAAGTTATAATTTATTGAATCTATCATTAAAAAGGCCAACAACTTTATTAAACTAAAATTCTGAACAAGAGAGTTATGATTTTTAGATTTGTCATTTGCGATGATGATGATATGCATAGCATAGCAGCCTGATATAAATACGGTTTTGCCCCTGCATTGCGACTTTAGTAACAGGGTTTAATATGGTTGCAAACTCATATCAAAGTGAGGCCTAAGCTAGGTAGCCATCCATTTTAAAACCTTGAAAGTAGAATGGTCCCAAACTTTCGATTTGCTAATATGAGCATTTTTGTGTTGTTAAAATATTATTTACTTTTTACGGGCGACCTTGTTCATATAACCTAGCTAGCCTTTAGATTTGAGCCTCTATTAAATATTTGNCCTTTAGATTTGAGCCTCTATTAAAAAATTTGGGGTTTGCTCTGAATCTAGAACTCAACTAGAAATTGTCACATTATTAACCAAAAAACTAGAAATTGTCACATAAACTGCCTAGTAACACTATTTACACTCTTTTATATGTGAGATTATGTATTAGAGCAACGCCCTTATTCATTTGAATAAATAATTATAAAAAAAAAAGAACACGTTGTAGATTGATATTTGTACTGATCAGCGGCAAAGTTATGGCTCATTTGGAAATTATTTAGGATCTCTAACATGCATCTTCTAAACTTAACATTTGTAATGTAATCAATTTACATGATTTAAATATATTTTTACTTGCTTCGAATCTAGTTTGAAGCCGTACATAGAGGGATTCCAACTATGAATTTTACCATATAAAATAGTGATTTACTGATTTTGCCAGGCTTTTCTCACATGGACCACCTCCAGCTAATTAGTAATTGAATATATTTATTTGAAACCTGCATGAAGAACCAAGAATATTTAATGCAACATAACAATTTAATTCAGATATCATCCAATGTTGGCAAGTTGTACAGTCTCAAATCAGATTAGTAATTTTTAGTTTTTAAATAAACACAAGTATGAGATCATTTTTAATGATTTTTTTTTATTTTTTTTAAATATTTATCATATAAGATAAATAGATAGATTGATATAAAAATTATTTTTAATAGTTCTGTCTAAATAGTCTGGTAAGCTGATATTGCATAAAAAAAATATAACATGTTTAGAAAACTGTCTAATTCTATAAAGTCTATTAGACAATCTAACTTATTATTTTATTTATTTTTATCAATTTTAATTAATTTTTAGATAAATTTTAGTTTATTTTGAACACAACTATTGAAAATAATTTTTAAATAAACAATATCTATTAAATGGACATTGTGCCATATAAGTAAAATTATTTCTATTTCTTCTGCCACATAGACTCCAATAGAAAAAATCATTAGAGATGCTCTTAGAACATTTCTAATAGAATATGGATTGTTAAAATTATCAGTCATTGTCAAGTTTCCAAAACAATAAAAAAAATTAAAAATCTAATTTATTCAAAAATTAAAAATATTTAATAAATATATAATTAATTAATAATCATAAATAACTTTTATACATATTAACATTGAAAAATAATTTTTAAATTGAATATACATTTATACTACATAAATTTAAATAATATTTATTTTTATGCTATATATAGCAATTTATATTTTTCATTGAAAATATTTTTACACGTTGCAAGTTAATATTCATATTTATTGTGGCCATTAACCCTAAGAAAATGCATCAACTGCACAAGAACCGTACAAGTAATAAGTAAAGTATTTAATGGAACCAAAAAATAAATAAATAAATAAAATATTTGGAATTATTGTAGCTAGTTATCACTTATATCATAATTTTACTTAAATCATAATTGTTTCTAGAATACAAATTAGTAAAATGGAGTAGTTATATATGCATTTCTTTTAAAAGAAAAATTGAATATGGTTAGGCTCATCTATCATTTTCAATTCCGTGCACCGGTGCAGTGTTATTATATGTCCAAGATGGTTTTGGAATTGATGATGCCCTCTGTGATTGGGAGCTAGAAGTTTGATATAGGGCTTATTTTATTATATATATATATTTTATAAAAGTTATTTATATTTTATTTTTGGTTTATGGTTATGTAGTTTGTTTTATATTATACAGAATAAGACAAATTATAGCATGTATTTTGCCTCCCTAGTTGTTGTAGCATCAAATCACTCTTTTCAGTGTATATTATATACTCAATTAATTTTCTCAAGTGGGATTTGTTTCTGTCTATTATTGTTNTTTTCTTATGGTGGAATTATGTGTATATATGATTTCTTTTTTAAATTTAAATTCATTTATTCTTCTTCATATATATAAACCATTTTTCTTGTTTTGTGATTAAACATGAGAGTAAATGGAAGAAACGATGAAATATTATGAGATGTCTCCCTTTGAATTTTCTTTTTTCTTTTTTTTTTTTGCCAATAGCAAATTAATTCTTCTTCTTCTTTTTTTTCTTTTTCTTTTTTTTTTAACTTAAAGAATATAAATATAATACATTATATATTTAGGTTTTGGGTAAGTCCAATACAATTGATCTTCCAGGATCTCTGGACTATTTTTTTATTTGGATTTTTAGCAATGGCTTAACATTCACAGTCAAACCAATTTCGGAAAACGACAACGGAAGGTCTACACTACCAATTGGTCTCGCAACCATTTTTTATTTTAAAAACAACCATCGAGGATGATTAAATTTATGATTTTGTGTTGATAATTGTCAATGAAATTTTTATATCATTTAGCAATTTAAATAGCTGTTTAAAAAGATTTATTTTTTTTTTCAAATCAGAGTTTTAAAATATAAAATCATTTATTACGAAAAAAGATGATTACATACTTAATTAAACTATATATTTATAAATAAATAAAAAATAATCATCAGGGGAAAAAAATATTATTAGCGCAATAATGTGAATGTCAGGACCAGAATCATCACATAACCTGTGAATTATATCAATTATTGCTATTTGGTCCCCATTTCTTCTCTTATTTTCAACTGAGGGCCAGGGGAATTTTGCGGGGAAAGAAGTGGAAAAAAAAAATGGAGTACTACATGTTGTAACTTGCAGTGGTCAAAGTTGAATTATTAAAAAAAAATTAAAAATAGAACGATACCAAAATTAAAACGTGAAACTAAACTAAATAATAGCACCACAAAGAATTAAATTTGGTACATAATTAACTTCAAGTTAACGATTACGTTATTTTTTTTAACATTTTCCTTTATNTTTTTTTTTTAACATTTTCCTTTATAAACAAGGAATAACTATATTTTCTACCAAAAAAAAAAGGAATAACTATATTCTCAAGATCATAGGCAACCACAATTCATATGTCCTTTCTACCCTTATTTAAATAATATAAATAAATAATATATATTAATATTAGAGATTGAAGAATTTAAATATGAATAATTGTATACTAGCTTTTACTTTTGAAATAGTGTATAATATAGTATGTTAGCTCGATTCTCGGAACCGTATCAATAGTAAAATATTAATAACTATCCTGTCAAATAATTATAAAATTTTCTTCGTACATATAATAAATTGCAAGATGGAGACGTATTTTTAAGACTTTATGGTATCCATGTGCGATAAATTTAATATTGGGTATTTATATTTGACACGTGGAGTGAATATATACATATACATATACATATTTAATGCTTCTTTTTGGGTGATGGAGATTCCGGACTTCATTGACCAAAGTCAGGATAATTAAGAACAGATCTAATTTGATCACGTTTAAGTTTGAAACTTTTCATATCCGTATCTTTTGATTATCTCATATTATTTCAGCCCACGAATGGTGCACCAACTTTAAATTTTGTAGGACATACATTTCCTGGTTTTTTTTTTTGGTTCAATTTGGTGGTTGATGAAAATCCTGGCCAACTAAGCAAATCCAATAGAAAAATGTAGAGGGTATGGAAATAAATATATATACTAGTTTATTTACCTAAAGAAAAATAAATAAATAAATATACTAGTTTTTCTTTCTTGGGTACCCAGATTTCTTGCTGCGGACTTGATGTGTCTGAAGCTACCAATAATGGCAGTGTCATTGGGTATCCACCTTAGGAATTACTCACCAACTTGCCGCTAAGCAAAATTTTACTTCTTTTCAAATGTCATATACAACGGATGATATTTACTCTTATATCATATTATAATTTGAAGTTTAAAACATTTTAAACACATTTTACCGTTATTTAATTTCGGTTAGATTTAACTGGAGAAAAATTAAAAAGGTAATAGCATTTTATTACTTCAGGACCTCC
>QANX01002616.1:54852-78368 GCA_003254975.1 Ochetophila trinervis | reverse complement strand
ATTATATAAGTAGCAGTAGCAGTAGCAGTAGCAGTACTCTATGTAATAGAAGTATGACTCTATCATGCATGTGTAGGACTCAATCAAATATCCGTTCCTTATGATCTGGTTCTGCGCAGACTAAGAAACTAGGTAGGCTTCCTATTTCAGTCGTGTTGATGAAATTGGGCGTTAACGGAATGTTTCTCAAAGGAATTTTCTCAGATGGTGAAGGCTGTACATGTGTTACACACTTTGACCACCTCTATCCGTTCCTTATGATCTGGTTCTGCGCAGACTAAGAAACTAGGTAGGCTTCCTATTTCAGTCATGTTGATGAAATTGGGCGTTAACTGAATGTTTCTCAAAGGAATTTTCTAAGATGGTGAAGGCTGTACATGTGTTACACACTTTGACCACCTCAAAATGCTCTGCTAAATTATAGGCCTACTTTTAAAACTCCTGATGAAATAACACTTAGAGGCATTCATTTTATCAGTTATGCTTATTCTTATTATTGTTTTTGTTGGTTTTCTTATATTGAAGTCTAAAAGAAACATAAATTAATAATGGTAAAATACATGATATGGTAGCTTTGAATGGCTTTTTTTTTTTATCTTTTTTTTATCAGTATGTATACATATGAAGGCTCTGTTTTTTTTTTTTTTGTTTATTACAGCATATTTTCAGATCGTGAAAAATATTCCATTATTACTACCTTATAATAAAGGATTGTTTGGGGAACAATCATTTTTACATGTCTTTTGAGTGTATATATGGATTAGAAAACAATTTATATCACGAATGTTTAACTTAATACTTCATTTATTTCACCATCAGCATTAACTTAATAGAAATGAACATTTTCTACAAACAGCAAAATAAATATAAATCAAACCCCCCAAAAATTATAGCTTTCGTTTGTATGTAATTCACTCATTTCTTTTGCTTCCCTTCTAATAATCTCCCCTGTTTAGACATATTTTCATCCTCGCAGGACTACTCTCCTTAATTATAAATTGTTCATAATTATGATAGCAGAGAAAAGTAGAATTTTTCATTACTTAAAGATCGGTGTATATATTTGTACACTTCTTGAGGTATATCTATACACTTGAACTGTTACAGAAGATACCTCATATATGATATAGATAAAGATAAGATAATTAACTAATAGATTATGAATAAGATAATTTATTTGTTATATCTTAAGATACCTGTAATTAAGCTTCTTTTCTTTGGGAAGTTAAATTGCTTGGCTATATACCAACGCAATTTGGGATGGATGGTTGGGCATTCTTCTCCTTAAGCAAGGTCTCGGGTTCGAATTTTGTAGATGGAGTATATTTGTGCTGGAAAAGCTTTACCCCTTAGTGGGCCCACCCGGCTTTAACAGAATTATGAAAAAAAGTGTAGTACTTCGATACCGGCCGGCGTGTCAATTGACCAAAAAAAATTGCTTGGCTATACATTTCTTAGAATTATAAATGTAATTGGAGTAGGACTCTATTATCTAAGGCTAAGGGATTGTGAATTTTGATGGATTTAAAAAAAAATTTAAAAGTATATCCAATTTAGATTGGTATGGAGTTAAAGAGAATTTGATGGATTTTAATTAACTAAAAATCCAAATAATGACTTTTACTAGGAATGACAATATTGCCCATTACATTATAATTCCTGGCATATCATTGTCTAGTAATAGGCTAGAATAAAACTTTTAAAAAGCGTTGCTTTCAATAAAATTATAAAAAAATTACAGTGTAGAGCTCTCAGCTGCAAAAAGACTTTTGATAAAATTATTCATGGAGCTAACCAAGTAGTATATAATTCTTTAATTTTAGGACAAAATGCACATATTTATAGAATTTTTTTTCATCTATATATATATATACATATTTAAATATCCATGGCGTAGTAAAAATGGAGGCATCATATGTAAAGAAAATTCTGTAGAAAAAAAAAGTAAAATTGAGAAAACCAAGAAAAGAACAAAGCATATATGAAAAGATTGAAGGATTTTTATTTTTTTATTCCAAAAAGAGAATGGAAGAGTAGAAGAAAAGAATAAACTATGGAGGAGACCAATACTTCTCTCACCCAAAAATTTCCTTGTCCAACTGAGCTATATATCTTTTCTTTTTCTGATAAATGACTTATTTATTTAATTACCAATTAAAAAACTTAGACATCTAAGTTTAAGCTTTATTTTGAATATTGTCCATCTTATACTTTATATTAGGGCTACAAGCTTGCTCACTCTTTAGGCTTTAAACTATATTATTATTATTATTATTTTTTGGTTGCAATAAACTATATTAATCTGGCATGATTATGACAAGAATATATATACTGTTTATATTGGTTCTAACAAGCTTCGTTCATAAATACTAGCCAAATTAATGTCACTCATATTTACTACTCTATAAGCATAGTATATGACCAATATAAAAACTTGGCAAATTGAAAACATAAAAACAACTATTGTGAGACTCTTTAAACATTATTTGGTTGAGCTTTCTCTTTAAAAAATGTCCTTTTTGCACTAGGAATTAATTTTTATTTCTTTGTAATTTTTTATTTCTTTTCTTTTTAAAATTAGAGCATGAGTGCAGAGGAGAAGCTGAGAAGATTCACAAGAAAAACTTTCAAATTGCTTCACCATATTTATGTCAAAGTCCAGGTTGAAACATTAAGAACTCTCCTCAATGTTTCCCCCAAAAGTGCCAAGGAGGAGTGTTGAAGGTGGCACTTTTGGTGACATGGCTGCTGATATGGCAGAGAGGTTAAATATGATAACATATTTTGTGCAAACTAGATTAGTTCAAATCTGGTTGTTTTTGGACCAGCCTTGTGTTAAGTATCTTGGTTATGTGTGAAACAAGTAAACTAAGTGTACCTTGTGTTTAGTCTTATATTGGCTGGTCTTTGTATCAGTGTTTAGAAGCCTATGTTATAATATTTAATAGGGGTAATTAAGTCTGTAAAAAGCAGCATGGTTGCATCTGTCAAATGACAGAGGTTAGGTATTTTTTTTGTTTCTAGTCATGTATATACCATATGTTTAACCCTTAATGAAATGCTGAAGCTTTTATGCAAAAACATACTACTTTTCTTCTCTAGAACTCCTCTTGGGTCATACTTCTAACAGTGCTCTTCATCATATCAGATGCAATCTCTCTTTTCTCTTCCACCACTGCAGTTTTGATGTTCTTGGGAATCCTCACCTCAAGATATGCTAAAGATGATTTCCTCGAATCTCTGCCTAAGAAGCTCATAATTGATCTCTGCACTCTTTTCTTCTCCATTGCTGCCATGATGATATCTTTCTGTGCTGCTGTTTTCATAATGCTTGATAAGAAATCTGGGGTTGTGTTCCCAATCATCAATCCATGATGATTGATGTTGGCAGAGATTCGAGGAAATTATCTACAGTATATCTTGAGGTGAGGATTCCCAAGAACATCAAAACTGCAGTGGTGGAAGAGAAAAGAGAGATTGCATCTGATATGATGAAGAGCATGAATATTTTGTCATCTAGAAACTTTGGGAAACCAGTTCTTTCGTCGTTCCCACCAGGAACTGTGAATGCTGCAGCAAGCATGATTGTAACAATCAGTGCACCAACAACAGTACATGAAGTTGCTGGCTTTTCCATCCACTTTTCTCCAGCAGAAATCAATTCTTTGTGTTCTTTTGAAAATAGTTCTCTTGGTGTCAGGAACTTTGAATTTGTTTGTCCATATCTCCATGGAGGTACAAACGACTCCACCTCCTATATATATAAACATATATATATATATATATATGAAAGAAAAACATATATATCAAATTTATGTCATATAGCAAAAATATAGTAAATATAATTAAAAACTATATCTCAAGGGGGATTAGTTGCAGCGTCAGTGAAACTAAAAGGCCTAAATTACAATGAAATGAAAACTAAAGGAAATAATAATTTGCAATAAATTTTATTTTAATATTGGCAATGTGAGATAGAGTCATTAACCACCAAAACATCAGCCAAAATATTCAATTGGACCGAAACGCAACAAATCAAAACTTGATGACATAAATTGCAACGTTTTAAACTTAAGTGCTGTAAGTTTAACCTTCTTGAACTAGAAAGTATTAAAATGCACTTAACCTTTATTTGAATAACTACTAATTTACTATTTCTAGATAATAATTTTGAGACTCTTAAACTTTTGTTATAGAAAATAATAATTTTGCCACAAGATTGTCATCATAGCGATGCATGCTTTAGTTATTTGATAACTAAAATATGTATACATTTTAAAACATATTGTTAGAGTTAGTGGCATTTTTAGAGAATAAATTAGATCAAGTTGAAAGCTTGAAGATAATTTCGCAAATGAATAGGTAGTCAGCCCTAATGGAAGGAAGGCTACAGCAAAATCTATTTGTATTTTGGTTTAGTTGCAATGTAAATTTACTAATTGGTTATCAAGTGACTAACTTAGTTTGTGTAGTTGTATTGTTGTGTAGTTTAGGCTAAAATTGGGGAGATATTTTTTGTAAAAAGCTGAAAAACATTAAATGGTTAATGTTGTGGCAATTTAGGTAATCCAACCATGTTGTCATGTTGACGCTATTGTTTTGTAGCTTAAATTAATTTTAGCCTATCAGATTTCTGACAATTAGATAATACATTTGCAACTTCTACAGGTTTATACAATTACCATTATACTATTGTCCAACTGTTATTGAAAAAGGAAGATATACTTCAAATCAAAAGTATAAATGTAATTGCATATGTCAGCAAATGCTGCAGTTTTTTATTGTTAAAAATTTGAGAGCCTAAATTTAAATTAAATTTTAAAAATTGCAGTTGAAATTAATTATTTCTCGAAAAAAGAATGAATATGCTGGTTTTCCTCTGTTTTTTCAGCTACTTCTTCTTCTTCCTTTGATTGAAACATCTCGGCCAGCCAACACATATAGATTAAAAAAACAAAAACAAAACAAAAAAACAATAAATTACCTTCAACCATTGTAATTCTCTCTGCATTTGTAAAGCTGCTCCAGAAATACGATCAATTTGTGGGTAAGGCAATAATAAGGCAGCCATATGGAGCATGTTATTTCCACGATCATCTATATCATTTGCCGCTGCTAATTTGGAGCTAACTCGCTCCATGAATAAGGCTGAAAATTTTTGCATGGCGATAAAGAATTGCAACCATAAAAATGTTCCTGTTTAGGTTATTGCAGGCCTCCACTAGATCTGGACTCGACTTTAATATACTTTTAACGAAGTCAAGATTTCCCTTTTCAAGTGCTTGAAAAAGTCCACCATATATGTCGGATTTCATTATTTGGGTTTCATCTAATTTTGTTATTTCTTCGCACATTCGGCGTAGAAGTTCACCGGTTTGAATGTGGGCCAATTTCATTTCATATATATTCTTGAACCCTACATGTGTTAATAATAATGAAAAAGAAAATTAATTTAGCTATTATATTTGGATATATGAAAAAATAAATAAAATCCAGAGGAAGAATTTAAACAGATAATAATAATAATTAATAATAGTTTTATTAATTTNAAAAAATTTCAAATTTTTCATCCGGTACTATCTCAAACGCACGATCTCCATAAACAAATAATAATAATAATAATAATAATAATAATAATAATAAATTGAATATAACTAATTATATACGTACATACCTAAAATGTCAAAGTGCATTGCCAGTCTCTGTAATGACCAAATATTGCCATGCAATTCCTTATCTGTTGATTAACTAATGGCTTTGAATTAGTGCATTAAGAAATATTGTCACAATTAACTACAAACATTTGGGCAAATTTCCATCAAGCTTCAATAACAACATTGGAGATTTTGTAGGAAAATTCCAAAATTTTCAATTCTCTAAAGCACTTTTATTTTATCTTATATTTTATTATGACATTTTAGAAATAGGTATTCAAACTCTGGATCATTAATATACAAGTGGAAAAAAATGGTTTTTGCCACTCAATCTTTTGTTTCATGGAAACAAGATCTTAGGCTTTATTGAATTATCTTTGATTCCAAAAGCTTAAGCTGATAAAAAGTACATTATCATATTTTAATACTCCCTCTTACATGTAGATCCATCCGGTCTTTATATGTTCATTTTCAGTCTGACTTCATTTATGCTCATTTTTTGTTCTCATAAATATTTTTTAGTTTGAGTGGAGCTGTTGAGTTTTGAATCTATGACCACTAAGTCTTTTGGCTTTTACCATGCTAAATTACCACTGATCCCAAAAACTTAAATTTATAAAAAGTTGATCATAATATATTTTATATCTTATTCTGATGGTCCTTTTTAGGAATAACTTTCGTTTCTATTTTTGCTTCTTCTTCTATTTCTTCAAAAGTGTTTAAAGAGAAATTACTTTTTACCAACTATGGTTAAAAGTTCTTTTAGAGGCCTCACTAAAATTTTTTTTAAACACTTACAGAATGAGCTTTTAGCTTTAAAAGCCATAAAGAACTTAGAACCAAATATAATTAATTTTAATATCTTATACTTAATTTAAATCTTCAACGTTATCTATGAGGTATTCATTCAGTTTTTTTTTTTTTTCACATGCTCATTGATATTTTATTGAATAATGACAAAGTTCCCAAAAATGTTTTGTATATGTTCTTCAACTTAAAGAACCTAATTTAACATACCTGAGCTCACAATATTGGTGGGGAGTTTTGTATATATCTCTTTGATGAAACGATCTCGATGTATAATTATACCTATTGAAAACAAAGGACTTGTATTAATATCATATATATATATATAATTTTATCATGCAGATTATCATTAAAAATCTATTTTCAATGTCAAATCTAAAATTTATTGTCATTGATAATTTATATTACCAACAAAGTTATTACTGATAACAAATTTTTAATGACAATTTGCATAGAATTTCTGTGTAAAATTACTCTCTATATATAATCTATATCAATATATCATGTACTAACATTCATATATCCATTTTTGCCAAAATTTGATCGGACATCCACTTGGAAATATAGAAGGCAAATCTGCCAATGCATACACAGGAGGCTTGTCAATTGTCATATATGTCTAATGTTGTGGCCAACTGTGGACAGCGCTCCAGAAGATGCAAAGCAACATCTGCATTATACAAACAAAATGATAATTTTTAGAATCACCAAAAAAAAAAAAAACTATAATATATGATAATAATATTTTAAACTGAAAAATTAACTAATTGTTTAACAATAACATATATAAAACATTAACTACCATATATTTATTTAAGTAATTCTTTCATCATGAATTTTCTGTCCAGCATTCTTTCGGTACAATGCATATTCAACTTTAGATAGGTGTATAAAAACTTTATCATGTCTATCCAACATTGGATATGCATTATTTCGGACAAATTCGACTCCAAATAAAAAATTCCTAATGAGAGAAAAATTAATTTTTACTTACCGTAACATTTCATATACTTGGCTCATGAGTGTAGCAGCATGTATAAGATTCTCCGGCAATATCAGATCTTCTAGCGGCGTAGCAGAATGTAAATAGCGACCCATTTCGATATAGCCGTTACAAATTGCCAATGCCGAGGGGATCATGTTAGGAACACTCATGGTTAATATTTGTTGTTCTTTTTAACCATGCACTCTGCTATTTTGATATTCGCATTGTATATGATAGCTGCTGCGAGAGATGTGAAACCTCTAATGTCTTGCTTTTCCAAGTCTTCCGGTGACATTTTCTCCACCAACATCTCCACCATGTCTAAATGTCCGGCAATGGCCTCCTCGTAAAGAGCTGTCCTCCCTGCATGTGTGATTCTTGTTTTTATTGCATTTGGGTTTTGTCTAATGAATTCCTCTGTTGCTTTTCGATCACCATTCCTTACAGCTTTGTGAAAGGATCAGTATTGTTGGTATTGATCTTTTGGAACATTCACTGTGGCAATTAAACTAGATAGCATTGTTAATTTATCAACTATTCATATTAAATTGCCACATCATTCGATGCTAAAAATTTGGTTTTAATATATAAATTTGGTATCTGTAGCATTCCTCTATAATTTAATAAAATAATAAATTTATATGAGCGTGTTTAATTCAATGCAATTATTCAAAATTATGATGAAATTTTTTATTCAAATATACAAGTTTGTATACCTTTGTCGTCGGAGATTATTTTGTCTCTAGGTTCTGGTTGAGGTTTGAATTTTTCTTCCAAAATATCCCAAGCTTCTTTAGCAGAAGTTATATTTTTGATCTTAGAGAAAGCATCAGAGTCACATGAAATTTGGATAACATGGAGAGCAGAGGCATTCTTGGACCTCCACAACTTAAATTCAACGCCATCTTCTGGTTTTGGAGGATCATCCGTGGATTCCACAATGTCCCATAGATTTTCACCAATCAAGTAGGTTTTCACCCAAACATTCCAATCCAGGTAGTTTTTATTGTCAAGAAGTTGATGAACAATTCCAGCTGGGACAACACCTTTAGTACTCATAATTCTAAATATCAAGAATAAATATTATTCAATTATTTTGAGAAATGAAGTAAACAATATAATCATGCAATATATAAGTTATTTTGTATAATAAAAATGATGACACACTCCCTATTGGCTTAAGCTTTTAAAAAAAGTAATAATTCAATTTTGTATAAAAGTCAAATATCTACCAATTCCACCAAAAAATAAAATTACATGTAACGAGCCAAAATAAACAAATAATTTGTAATAGCTAATAAAGAAAATTGTTTTATGATCAAAATGCATGATCCTAATTTTATTAAACAGTTTAATTAAGATGGATTTCCATGAATGATAACTAAGAAAAGAAAAGTATAACTAAGTGCTTAATTACTAAAGTTAAAAATCTAAAAAAATTAAACCAAAAAATAGAAAACTAAAAGCATAAATATTACCAATTAAACGGCCACTGCTAGTGAAAGTAGAAATCTTACATTGCGAGCGATGATGATGTCCCAAGAATGAAGTAGCAGGCTAAAAAACTGTTTGTAGAAAGTTTTGAAAAATAAAATAAATAAAATAAAATGCAGTGTAGAGCTCTCAGCTGCAAGAAGACTTTTGACAAAATTATTTATGGAGCTAGCCAAGTAGTATATGATTCTTTAATTTTAGGGTAAATGCATAAAACCTCTTGCACATATTTATAGAATTTTTTATCATCTATATATTTTTATACATATTTAAATATCCATGGCGTAGTAAAAAAGGAGGCATCAGATGTAAAGAAAATTCTTTAGAAAAAAAAGTAAAATTGAGAAATCCAAGAAAAGAACAAAGCAAATATGCAAAGATTGAAGGATTTTTATTTTCTATTTTTTTATTCCAAAAAGAGAATGGAAGAGTAGAAGAAAAGAATAAACTAAAAACTATATGCTTAAAAATATATTAAATATGGAGAAGACCAATACTTCTCTCACCCAAAAATTACCTTGTCCAACTGAGTTATATATCTTTTCTTTTTCTGAAAAATGACTTATTTATTTAATTACCAATTAAAAAAGTTAGACATCTAAGTTTAAGCTTAATTTTGAATACTGTAAACCCATCTTATACTTTATATTAGGGCTACAAGCTTGCTCACTCTTTAGGCTATAAACAATAATATTATTATTATTTTTTTGGTTGCAATAAACTATATTAATCTGGCATGATTATGACAAGAATATATATACTGTTTATATTGGTTCTAACAAGCCTCATTCATAAATACTAGCCAAATTAATCTCACTCATATTTACTACACTATAAGCAAAGTATATGACCAATATAAAAACTTTGCAAATTGTAAACATAAAAACAACTCATTGTGAGACTCTTTAAACATTATTTGGTTGAGATTTCTCATTAAAAAAATGTCCTTTTTGCACTAGGAGTTAATTTAAACATACATATCAAATTTATGTCATTACAGCAAAAATATAGTAAATATAATTAAAAACTATAGCTCAAGGGCGATCGATTGCAGTTTTAGTGAAACTAAAAGGCCTAAATTACAATGAAATGAAAACTAAAGGACCTAATAAATTGCAACAAATGTTATTTTAATATTGGTAATGCGAGATAGAGTCATTTACCAAAACATTAGTCAAAATATTCAATTCGACCGAAATGCAACAAATCGAAACTTGATGACATAAACTGCAACGTTTTAAACTGAAGTGCTGCAATTTTAACTTTCTCGAACTAGAAAATATTAAAATGCAATTAACTTCTATTTCAATAACTACTAATTTACAGTCATATATACATTGTCTTTGATAGGACAACCCCAATCAATGATAATACAGTTATTATTTCTGGACAATTATATTAATAGATTCTAAACTTTTGTTAGAGAAAACAATAGTTTTGCCACAAGATTATCATCACAGCGATGCATGCTTTAGTTATTTGATAACCAAAATATGTATACATTTTAAAACATATTGTTAGAGTTAGTGGCAGTTTTAGTAAATAAATTAAATGAAGTTGAAAGCTTGAAGATAATTTCGTAAATAAAGAGGCAGTCAGCACTAATGGAAGTAAGGATACAGCAAAATCTGTTTGTATTTTGGTTTAGTTACAATGTAAAGTTACTTGGTTATCAAGTGACTAACTTGTTTGTTTAGTTGTATTGTTGTGTAGTTTAGGCTACAAATGGGGAGATATTTTAGTAAAAAGCTGAAAACACTAAATGGTTAATGTTGTGGCAGGTTAGGTAGTGCAACCATGCTACTTCTATTGTTTTGTAGTTTAAATTAATTTTAGCATCTCAGTCTTCTGACAATATATTTGCAGCCTCTACTGTCATATACAATTACCATTATACTATTTACCAAGTGTAACTGAATAAAAAAAAAAACTATACATTTCAAATCAAAGGTATAATGACAATTGTATATCTTAGCATGGACTGCAAGTTTGTTAGATTATAGTATTTGAATATCTATAAGATAAGTATATCTAACAACTCATTGTATTTTATTAGATTACTATCTTATAGATCCTAGATTCTAGGGTTATTTAAATACTCTGTTATCTCATGTACTTAGATTAGAGTCAAACTCTATATATAATATGTAATACATATACAACAGAAATATATACTGAATTTATTCTTGCATACTAATTCTTTCATGGTATCAGAGCCCTTGACTAACGTCATGGCAATCACTCCCTCTAGCTCTTCGATTATTCCATTGCTAAGCCAGGTGACAATACCAAATTATACCTTTCCTTTTCAATTGAAACAAAACAACTTTACAATATGGAAAGCACAAATTTTTCCAGCAATTATTGGGAGCAATATGGAAGGGTTTGTGACCGGCACAATTCAACTTCCAACTGAATTCATCGAGGAAAAGGATGAGACAAATTCAGAAATAACAAGGAAGGTTCTTAATCTAGAATTTCTACATTGGCACCGACTTGACAGTGCACTACTGGCTTGGATTCATTCATCAATTTCCCCTGAGGTACAAACTATTTTGACTGATTCAGATTTATGTAAAAATTTGTGGCTCTCTGTTGGCAACCTGTTTGGAAGCCAATCACATGCTCGGTTGATGCAAATGAAGTTACAATTGCAGTCAACAAAAAAGGAGGGACTTACTATTACTGCCTTTTATACAAAAATCTAAGAATTATCCGATGGACTTACTATGGCGGGTTATCCGATCAACAAGGAAGATTTCATCATGCATCTTCTTCAAGGGTTGCCGCTTGAGTATGATGTTGTGGTTACAAATGTTAACTCTTATCAGGAATCTCTTGAAGTTGAAGAAGTTCTTGCATTGCTACTCAACCAAGAAATGAGGATTCAAATCAATGTGGCACCACCGCTGCCACCATATCCATTTGCACATCTTGTGAACAGGAGTGCTCGGCAATATGATAATAGTGGTTATCACGGCCATAGAGGAAGAGGAGAAACTCACAATGGCTATCACGGACATAGAGGAAGATGAGAAACTTTGTTTACCAATTTTCAGGGAGGACAAAACCGTGGCCGTTTCCGTGGACGAGGGAGACGATCTGGAAGCAATCGTGTTCAATGTCAGCTGTGTACTCAGCCAAGCCATACGGTTCTGGAATGCTATCATAGGTATGATAATAATTTCAATCCTAATTCTAACTCCTCTGCTGCGTATTTTACAGCACAACAAAACCAACATAACCGAGAAAATACTAGCTACTATACCTCTCCTGAAGTGATTGGAAATCCTGAATGGTTGTTTGATAGTGGTGCAACAAACCATATCACATTTGATGCTTCAAATATTCATCACCGAACTGAATATGGTGGTTCTGAGAAGCTGGTAGTTGGCAGCGGGCAAGGTTTTAATATTTCTCATTTGGGTTCATCTACTGTTTCCGTGCAAAACAAAAATATTCACTTAAATAATATGCTTCATGTTCCGCAAATTACAAAGAATCTATTGAGTATTGCAAGATTGACAAAAGATAATAATGTGATTGTTGAATTTAACTCTAATTTTGTTTGCTTCATTAAAACCATTTGCTTCCCATTGTGCTTCAAATTTTCAGCATTTTAATTCTTCCTGCTTTAATGTGTCTGCTTCTGCAAATAATTTGTGGCATTTGCGCCTTGGACATTCTTCAAATTCTAGTTTACAATTTATTTTCCGTCATTGTAAACAATTTCAATTGAATAATAAAAATTTATTTTGTTCCAGTTGTCCTTTAGGAAAAATGCATCGAATTTTTGCACCACTGTCAAAATAAAAAAGCACACAACCACTAGAGTTGGTATTTTCTAATGTTTGGGGTCTTGCTCCTGACCTGTCATCTGAGGGGTGCATGTATTATGTGATATTTGAGGATGATTTTTCAAGATTTGTTTGGATTTACCCTTTAAAACTTAAATATGAAGTAAACAATATTTTCTTACAGTTTAAAACTTTTGTTCAAAATATGTTTCAAACAAAAATAAAAACATTACAGACTGTTGGGGAAGGGAGTATCGTGTTTTAGCTCCGGCTTTAATTAATTTTGGAATAAAATTTCAACATTCTTGTCCACATACTCACAATCAAAATAGGAAAATTGAACATAAGCATCGACATATTACTAAAACTGCTTTAACACTCCTTGCTCATAGTAATATGCCAATGACTTACTCGTTGGATGCATGTTCAACTGCTACTTATTTAATTAATCGCCTACCCACAAAAATTCTTCAAAATAAATCTCGTGTTCAAAAACTTTTTCAAAAAAATTGTGATTGTACAAAATTAAAAGTTTTTGGATGTGAGTGTTTTCCGTTTATTCGACCATATCAGTCTCGTAAATTTTCTTATTACTCTGAAAAATGTATTTTTCTTGGGTATAGTCCTATTCATAAAGGTTATAAATGTCAGAGTCTCCAAACAAGAAAAATATATATTTCTCCAAATGTTATTTTTAATGAACAAAAATTTCCTTATCATAGAGTAACATGTACCCCGACTCCCACTGTTGATAATTCATTTACCCCTGTTCATGTGCTTCCTTTGTCAATCTCTAATACTGAGGGTCTTCAAAAGGGTTCTCGGAGAGGTCTTCAAAGCAGCTACCTTTGCTTTCACCAAATAGAGCTGGTCACAATATTAATCCGGCCTCATGCAATATTGAGTGTGCTTCTTATTTCCCGGACATGTGTGCTGCAAAAGTTCACCAGGTGTCCCAGCGGCCTCATGCAAGAGTTCATTTGGATTCCTCACCAAGTGTCCCCATATCTGATTCTCGGTCACCAGCTGTCTCCAATTCATCAAGTGTTCCCACATCTGATTCTTGGTCACCAGGTGTCTCCACATCTGTTTCTCGGTTACCAGGTGTGCCACGTCCAAAAGAAAATGTTCTCCAGCCCTCCACTCATGCTTCATCCAATCCATCCATTTCCACTACATCACCGATTACTCTAACTATTGATCTTCCACTCAAACAGCCATCTACCACTCATCCTATGATCACCCGATCCAAATCTGGCATTCATAAACCCAACTCTTTTTTTACTCAATCCTTACAAAATCTAGACACAACTAAGCCATTAACTACCAAAGCTGCCCTCACTCATGACAAATGGAAAAATGCGATGGTTGAAGAAATTGCAGCACTTAATCGGACAACCACTTGGACTCTTGTTCCTGCTTCTACCACTATGAATATAATCGGTTGTAAATGGGTCTTCAAACTCAAACACAATCCAGATGGTTCAACAAATAGGTACAAGGCTTGGCTGGTTGCAAAGGGTTTTCATCAAATCCTGGTAATTGACTTCAAGGAGACATTCAGCCATGTCATCAAACCTTCAACAATCAGACTTGTGTTATCAATTGCTGTTACTCAGAAATGGTTCATTCGTCAAGTTGACATCAAAAATGTTTTTCTTAATGGGCAGCTAACAGAGGATGTTTATATGGCTCAACCGGAAGGGTTTGTAAGTTCTTCTTTTCCTTTGCATGTGTGTAAGCTTCATAAATCTTTATATGGACTTCGACAAGCACCACGTGCTTGGTATGACAAGTTGAAGTCTGCACTTGGTACATGGGATTTTCAAAGATCAAAGTTGGATACATCACTATTTATTCTTCATACAAAAACTGATACTTTATGGGCACTTGTATATGTGGATGATATCATTGTTACAGGATCAAATTCAATACTCATTGATCGGTTCATCTCTCAACTTCACACTCACTTCTCACTCAAGGATCTCGGCCAGCTCACCTATTTCTTAGGCATTGAAGTGGCTTGGACAGCAAGTGGTCTTATTCTCACTCAAAGAAAATATATTCGGGATCTCCTTACAAAAATTGACATGCACAATTGTAAGACCAGCCAAGTCCAGCAAGTACTTCTCATAGGTTGAGCCGTGACATTGGTTCACGATTTTCTAATCCTCACTTGTATCGAAGTAAAATTGGAGCCTTACAATATCTGTAACATTCCGTCTGACGAAAATACTAAAATTTTCAACATTTGACCGAGTTTGATCAAGTTTGACCATAGGTGAGCCCATTGTTGACTTTTTGTGTGGATATTTTTTAACTTTGAATTTAGTATCGTAACGTAGAGCTTGTCGATACGAGTTTGTAGACTAGTGGTACACTTAATTCCAAGTTACGGTTTAAGAGTTGTGGCCAAATGAAATTCAGGGGCATTTTGGTCTTTTAATAAAAGGGGTCCCATTTAATCAAATTTCCTCTTCTTCTTCTCCCCAACGACCTCCTCCCCCTTTTTCCCTCCTCTGCCCGTGACTCACTCTCTCTCTCTCTCTCTCTCTCTCTTGTTACTGTGCCGCCAGACCTTCCAACGGAAAATTTTCCGTTTTCCGGCGACGGTGGGCTAGCATCACACCTGGAAAAAGAAGCCCGCAGTCCTCTCTCCCCTATCCTCTCTTCCCCGACCAGAACCGTGCATCTACCGTACCTACGCGGCCAAAGCTTCTCACCTGAATCCGACCACATCCGGCAACGGCGAGCTCGTCCACCACCTGGAAAATAATGCCCAGGCTTTCTGCTACCTTCCCACCCCGAATTTTGACCGTGAAACACTGCGAATCGCCGGAAATCTCGAAGAAACCGGTGGGTTTGTTTTTCTCCAATCTCCGGATTCCGGCATGTTTCCGGCGGTGGGTGTGGTCCTTTCCACATATTTTGGACCTTCTAGACCCGTTTGCACTGTCCATTTAGCACGAATCTCCCTCATTTGATGGGTACGAAGAGAGGATTCGAATATGCGATTTTTCGGTGAGATTTTCCGTCCAATTGCGGTAGCCGTTGGTCAAGGTCTGGTAAGATTTTTCTATTATTTGAATTTTAGTGTTGGGTTGTTGTATATTGGTGAATTTTCGGATAAATGGGTTGGATGGAGCTGCTGAATTTGGTATTGTTAAGGGAAGAAATTGGTTACTAAGCTTGGTTTTGATGTTAAGAATGTTGTATAGTTGTGTGAAGCCATAACATTTGGTTTATGGTTGATGAAGTTTGATTTGATTGTGAACTAGTTGATATTAGTAAATCATTATGTTGATTTTGGTTAACGAGCGGAGAAATTGTGACTGGTAGTTTAATTTAATTTATGATCTGGTGGTGTGCCATGTTTTATTTGTGTGTCTTGTATATATGGCAGTGTATATATGTATATATATGAATGTGTATAGGATATGAGGTGGTGACTGTGGCAAAGTTTGGCGAGAAGGTATAATTGATTGCTATTTGGACAATTTGATTTTACTAGGTTATTTTTAGTAATTTTGTGGGAAATTATCCATATATAAATTATATGTAGTTCATTTTTATATATATTTATATACTAAATGATTATGGATTTGAGAGAGTCGAATTATGTTTGGTTGTTTTGTTTATTATAGTTAACAATTAAACAATTTGCATACTTAACAAGTACATATATTTGTATATATAATCAACTTTCTGGGTTCCTATTAAAGATACCTGGTCGATAAGTAGAAAGGTAAATCTCAACAAGTAGAGGAAATTGCATCAAAACAAACAAAGTAACAGGAATACTGGCAAGAGAAATGATTGGGAACACAATCCAAGATTTCTTATCAAGCATTATGAAAACAGCAGAACAGAAAGATATCATCATGGCAGCAATGGAGAAGAAAAGAGTGCAGAGACCAATTATGAGCTTCTTGGGCAGAGATTCGAGGAAATCATCTTCAGCATATCTTGAGGTGAGGATTCCCAAGAACATCAAAACTGAAGTGGTGGATGAGAAAAGAGAGATTGCATCTGATATGATGAAGAGCATGAATATTTTGTCATCTAGAAACTTTGGGAAACCAGTTCTTTCGTCGTTCCCACCAGGAACTGTGAATGTTGCAGCAAACATGATTGTAATAATCAGTGCACCAACAACAGTACATGAAGTTGCTGTCTCTTTCATCCACTTTTCTCCATCAGAAATCAATTCTTTGTGTTCTTTTGTAAATTAACAGTACATGAAGTTGCTGTCTCTTTCATCCACTTTTCTCCATCAGATTTCAATTCTTTGTGTTCTTTTGTAAATAGTTGTCTTGGTGTCAGGAAATTTGAATTTTCTTCTCCATGTGTCCATGCAGGTACAACCGATTCCACCTCCTATATATATATATCAAATTTATGTCATTAGAACAAAAATATAGTAAATATAATTAAAAAGTACTATATCTCAAGGGGGATCAAATATAGTAAATATAATTTGAATTTGTGGTTAACGATTAGAGGGTAATAAAATCTACATGTTTGAAACTAAAATGCTTAAATTACAATGAAATGAAAACTAAAGGACCTAATAAATTGCAATAAATTTAATTTTAATATTGGTACTGTGAGATAGAGTTATTAACCAAAACATCAGTCAAAATATTCCGTTCGACCGAAATGCAACAAATTGAAACTTGATGACATAAACTGCAACGTTTTAAACTTAAGTGCTGCAAGTTTAACTTTCTCGAACTAAAAAGTATTAAAATACAATTAACTTCTATTTGAATAACTACTAATTTACTGTCATATATACATTGTCATTGCTAGGACAACCTCAATCAATGATAATAAAGTTATTATTTCTGGACAATTATTTTAATAGATTATAGACTTTTGTTAGAGAAACCATTAGTTTTGCCACAAGATTGTCATCACAGAGATGCATGCTTTAGTTATTTGATAACCAAAATATGTATACATTTTAAAACATACTGTTAGAGTTAGTGGCTGTTTTAGTGAATAAATTAGATGAAGTTGAAAGCTTGAAGATAATTTCGTAAATGAAAAGGCAGTCAGCACTAATGGAAGGAAGGCTACAGCAAAATCTGTTTGTATTTTGGTCTAGTTGCAATGTAAAGTTGCTTGGTTATCAAGTGACTAACTTATTTGTTTGTTTAGTTGTATTGTTGTGTAGTTTAGGCTATAAATGGGGAGATATTTTTGTAAAAAGCTGAAAAACACTAAATGGTTAATGTTGTGGCAGGTTAAGTAATATGCTGCTATTGCTGTGTAGTTTAAATTAATTTTAGCATTTCAGATTTCTGATAATATATTTGCAGCTTCTACTGGCATATGTAATTATCATTATACTATTGATTAACTGTAACTGAAAAAAAAAATATACTTCAAATCAAAAGTATAATTACAATTGTATATGTCAACATAGACTACAAGTTTATTGTTAAAAATCTAAATGTTTAAATTTAATTTAAATTAAGCTTTATGGACTGCAATTGAAATTAATTATTTTTTCTCAAGTACAATGAATTTTCCGGTTATCCTTTGTTTTTTCAGCTAGTTCTTCTTCTACCTTTGATTGAAAGCTCTCGGTCAGCCAACACATATAGATTAAAAAAAAACAATAAATTACCTTAAACCACTGTAATTCTCTCTGCATTTGTAAAGCTGCTCCAGAAATATGATCACGTTGTTGGTGAATTGATAATAAGGCAGCGATATGGAGCATGTTATTTCCACGATAATCTTTAACATTTGACGCTGCTAAGTAGGAGCTAACTCTATGAATAAGGTTGAAAATTTTTGCTTGGCGACAAAGAATTGCATCCATAAAAATGTTCATGTTTTCTTTATTTCTGGCCTCCACTAGATCTGGACTTGACTTCAGTATACTTCTCACGACTTCAAGATTTCCCTTTTCAACTGCTAGAAAAAGTACATCATATATGTGGGAATTCATTATTTGGGTTTCATCTAATTTTGTTATTTCTTTGCACATTCGGCGTAGAAGTTCAGCGGTTTGAATGTGGACCAATTTCATTTCGTATATCTTCTTGAACCCTGCATGTGTTAATAATAATGAAAAAAAATATTTTAATTTAGCTATTATATGGTGGATATATGAAACGTATGAAAAAATAAATAAAAGCCAGAGAAAGAATTTAAACATATAATAATAATACTATTTTTGTTAATTTTAAAAGGAAAAAAATATAAACAAATTTTCAAATTTTTCATCCAGTGTCTCGAACCCACAATTTCCGTAAGCAAATAATAATAATGACATTATTATTATTAAATTGAATATAACTAATTATATACGTACATACCTAAAATGTCAAAGTGCATTGCCAGTCTCTGTAATGACCAAATGTTGCCATGTAATTCCTTATCTGTTGATTAACTAATGGCTTTGAATTAGTAGTGTGTATATATATAATCAAGAAATATTGTCACAATTGACTACAAACATTTGGACAAATTTCCATCAAGCTTCAATAACAATATTGGAGATTTTGTAGGAAAATTCTATCAGTTATATTAACATATGCCAAAATTTTCAATTCCTTAAAGCAGTTTTATTTTATTTTTTATATGATATTTTAGAAGTAAGGATTCAAACTCTAGATCATTAATATACAAGTGGAAAAAATAATTTTTTCCACTTGATATTTTTTGTCATTGAAACACGATCTTAGACCCTGTTGAATTACCATTGATCCAAAAGCTTAAGCTGATATGAGGTAAGTCATCGTATTTTAATACTCCCTCTTACATGTAGGTCCTTTTGGAATTTTACATGTTTATTTTTTGCCTGGCATCTTTTAAGCTCATTTTGGATTTTAAATATTTTTTGTTGTGGGGGGAGCTATTGAGTTTTGAATATATAATCGCTACGTCTTTTGGCTCTGATACCCCATGTTGAATTACCATTGATTCCAAAAGCTTAAATTGATAAGAAATTGATCATTATATATTTTATATCTCATTCTAATAGGCCTTTTTTTTTTTGCATAACTTTTGTTTCTATTTTTGCTTCTTCTTCTATTCTTCAAAAGTGCTTCAAGAGAAATTATTGTTTACCAAATATAGTTAGAAGCTCTTTTGGAAACCTGAAGCACTTATAAATTTTTTTTCAAACGCTTACAGAATGAGCTTTTGAGCCTTAAAAGCCAAAAGGAACTTCTTAGAAGCTAGCTATACCAAACATATTTAATTTTATATCCTACACTTAATTTAAATCTTCAACGTTATCTATGAGGTATTCATTAAGTTTTTTTTTTTTCACATGCTCATTGAAATTTTATTGAATAATGACAAAGTTCCCCAAGTGTTTTGTATATGTGCTTTAACTTAAATAACCTAATTTAACATACCTGAGCTCACAATATTGGAGGGGAATTTTGTACATATCTCTTTGATGAAATGATCTCGATCTATAATTATACCTATTGAAAACAAAGTACTTGTATTATAATATCATATAAATATATATATATATATATATAATTTTATTATGCATATTGTTATTTAAAATTTGTTTTCAGTTACAAGTCTAAAATTTATTGTCGTTGATAGTTTGTTTTACCAACAAATTAAGCTGTCATTGGAAATAAATTTTTAGTAACAATCTGCATAGAATTTCCATGTTGATATCAACATAATAGAATTGCTCTATATATTAATGTATCATGTACTAACTTTCATATATCCATTTTTGCCAAAATTTGAGCGGACATCCACTTGGAAATATAGAAGGCAACTCTGCCAACATATTCAAAGGTGACTGGTCATGTGTGTCTAAAGTTGTGGCCAACTGTGGACAGCGGTCCAGAAGATGCAAAGCAACATCTACATTATACATATGAAATGATAATTTTTAGAATCACCCAAAAAGAAACAAAAAAAAACAAAAACTATAATATATGATAATAATATTTTAAACTGAAAAAATTAACTAATTGTTTAACATTGCCTTAATTACACAATAACATATATAAAACATTGACTGCTATATATTTACTTACCATAACATTTCAGATATAATGCTTGACTCATGAGTGTAGCAGCAGGTATATGATTCGCCGGCAATTTCAGAACTTCTAGCGGCGTAGCAGAATATAGATAGCGACCCATTTCGATATAGCCGTTACAAATTGCCAATGCCGAGGGGATCATGTCAGGAACAAGCATGGTTAATATTTTGTCGTTCTTTTTAACCATGCACTCTGCTATTTTGATATCCGCATTGTATATGATAGCTGCTGCAAGAGGTGTGTAACCTCTATTGTCTCGCATTTCCAAGTCTTCCGGTGACATTTTCTCCACTAGCATCTCCACCATCTCGAAATGTCCGGCAGTGGCCGCCTCGTAAAGAGCTGTCCTCCCTGCATGTGTGAGTCTTGTTTTTACTGCATCTGGGTATTGTTTAATAAAGTCCTCTGCTTTAGTTTTGTCACCGTTCTGAACAGCTCTGTGAAAGGATCTGTACTGTTCGTATTGATCTTTTGGAATAAACTTGGTATCAGAGCAATATCGATCCATGAGGTCACCATTCAAAACTTAGATTACCAAAAACACATGCAATGTCTCAATCGAGCTTAAAAGATATATAGATAAGCGAGTGTAATATAACAAATATAATTATGAGTAATTTTAGAGTGACCAATTTAATTTATTAACTAATTATTTTTTTTATATTAAATGATATGACATCATTTTATTGGATTTTTCTCATATGATTGAATAGCATTAAATTATTTGTATTAAACTGCCATTTAATATATAAATTTGGTACGTGTACCATTGCTCTATAATTTAATAAAATAATAATTTATATGAGTGTGTTTAATTCAATGTGATTATTAAAATTATGAAGAAAACTTTTATTCATATATACAAGTTTGTATACCTTTGTCGTCGGAGAATATTTTGTATCTACGTTCTGGTAGAGGCTTGTATTTTTCTTCCAAAGTATCCCAAGCTTTTTTAGCAGAAGTTATATTTTTGATCTCAGAGAAAGCATTAGAGTCGCATGAAATTTGGATAACATGGAGAGCAGAGGCATTCTTGGACCTCCACGACTTAAATTTAACGCCACCTTTTGGTTTTGGAGGATCACCCTTGGATTTCACAACGTCCCAAAGATCTTGACCAATCAAGTAGGTTTTCACCCGAACGTTCCAATCCAGGTAGTTTTTTTTATTGTCAAGAAGTTGATGAACAATTCCAGCTGGGGCAGCACCTTTAGTACTCATAGTTCTAAATATCAAGAATAAATATTATTCAGTTATTTCGACAAATGAAGTAAACAATATAATTATGCAATATATAAGTTATTTTGTAAGAAAAAAGTATAATAAAAATGATAAACCACTTTTTATTGGCTTAAACTTTTAAAAAAATTAATAATTCAATTTTACGTAAAAGTCAAATATCTAATAACTCCACCAAAAAAAATTATATGTAACGACCTAAAATAAACAAATAATTTGTAATAGCTAATAAAGAAAATTGTTTATGATCAAAATACATGATCCTAATTTTATTAAACAGTTTAATTAAGATGGATTTCCATGAATGATAATTGATAGCTAAAAAAAGAAAAATATAACAAAGTGCTTAATTAATAAAGTTAAAAATCTAAAAAAATTAAACCGAAAAATAGAAAACTAAAAACATAAATATTACCAATTAAACGGCCACTACTATTGAAATTGAAATCTTACATTGCGAGCAATGATGATGTCCCAAGAATGAAGTTGCAGGCTAAAAAACTGTTTGTGGAAAGTTTTGAAAAAGAAAAAAAAAATGCAGCGTAGAGCTGATCTCAGCTGCAAAAAGACTTTTGATAAAATTATATATGGAGTTAGCCAAGTAGTATATAATTCTTTAATTTTAGGGCAAGATGGACAAAACCTCTTGCACATATTTATAGAATTTCTTTTCATCTATATATATATATATTTAAATATCCATGGCGTACTAAAAAAAGGAGGCATCAGATGTAAAGAAAATTCTGTAGAGAAAAAAGTAAATTAACAGCGCATATATGCAAAGATTGAAGGACAAAGCATATATGCAAAGATTGAAGGATTTTTATTTTTATTTTTATTTATTTTTATTCCAAAAAGAGAATGGAATAGTAGAAGAAAAGAATAAACTAAAAAGTATGAGTATTTAATCAAGATTTTAAAATATTTTTGTGAAGTTAAAAAGTTTAATGTATTCAATCCAGACTTTTAAAAAAAATTTAAAGTTATGGGGTATTCAATCTAGACTTTTAAAAAATTTATAAAAATCATAAAATATTCAATTAAAACTTTTTAAAAGTTTATAAAGTTATGAAGTATTCAATTTGTCAATGACTTTTAAAAACTTTTATAAATGAAAATTTTTTATAGACTTTTTAGTCAAAAATATAAATTTTATGCTTATAAAAAATCTCCCACTCTACTCCAAAAATTTTATAGACTTTTAAAAACAGTTTCAATGATTCCAATTAAATTTACATTATACATTATTTTGGAGCTCTTTCTTCCTCATCTCTCTTCTTTTCATTCTTCATTTCCTTTTTTATTGCGAAACTAAAGTCTAACAAAAAAAATTATGAAATTTTTTCTGTTTTCTTTATTATATATTTGCTAATAATTAATAATACTTTTTATTTTTTTATAGAAATGTAACTTTTGATTTTTTTAATATATAAATATAACAAAGTGCAATAAATTTGTAATTTGCTTTGAGAAAAGACCTAAATGACTATTTTTTTTTGTT
>QANX01002616.1:0-54174 GCA_003254975.1 Ochetophila trinervis | reverse complement strand
TACTACCTTATAATAAAGGATTGTTTGGGGAACAATCATTTTTACATGTCTTTTGAGTGTATATATGGATTAGAAAACAATTTATATCACGAATGTTTAACTTAATACTTCATTTATTTCACCATCAGCATTAACTTAATAGAAATGAACATTTTCTACAAACAGCAAAATAAATATAAATCAAACCCCCCAAAAATTATAGCTTTCGTTTGTATGTAATTCACTCATTTCTTTTGCTTCCCTTCTAATAATCTCCCCTGTTTAGACATATTTTCATCATTGCATGACTACTCTCCTTAATTGTAAATTGTTCCTAATTATGATAGCAGAGAAAAGTTGAATTTTTCATTACTTAATGATCGGTGTATATATTTGTATACTTCTTGAGGTATATCTATACACTTGAACTGTTACAGAAGATACGTCATATATGATATAGATAAAGATAAGATAATTAACTAATAGATTATGAATAAGATAATTTATTAGTATATCTTAAGATACCTGTAATTAAGCTTCCTTTCTTTGGGGAAATTAAAAAAATAACTTCAAATTTGTTGCTCTATTAGGAAGTTCTATTTTTTACCTGGCAAGAAATAGTAATTTATTAATGAACTTGTTTCGTATAATTTTAATGATTTCAAAATCCAACACATGCTGAATTTAGATAAGAATTCACTTTTTATACTTTGAGGCATCAAACTAGATTATTGGCTGCTGATCTGCATTAAAGTACATGACCATCGCTGTAAAGCATGAAAGATGGTTAGTGGAAAGGTACGAATCCTTCACTTCCCTTCCCCTTTAGATAGGTGGAACAGCAAAGAATGATAAATAATTGGACCCACTTCGTGATTTCTTAAACTTGGAGATAAGTAACTTAACATCACATCAAAGTTAGGTTGCTTGGTTGTTTGCACATAAGACCCACATTTGGTTCCCAATTATTCAGTGGGCAAACATGTGAGAGAGAATGTTAGAATATATGATGCTGGCTTAACATACTAACTGGACCTTAATTATTATATATGGATAGGTTTCACCATTAGAGGCAAACCACATCCTCTGTGAAAGAGCAAATAAGCAGAAAAAGAGAGAAGAAAAGAGAGGGGGAGGATGGAATAGGCGTTTTTACTCACTGCATATAGTAAAACCTGCATATATTAGAGATTTTTTCTAAAAAAAAATTATTAAAAAAATTAGTTGTCATTTCAAAAAGTATTTTTGAATGTTTCTAAATTTCATCTAATGCTCTTTTGAACTTCTTCTAATAAGCTCAAACTAGAAATTTTTTTAAAAAGCTTAAAATTTAAGCTTTTTCTTAATGACTTTAAAAGTCTCTTTTTAGTCAACAATTATTTATTTTGACTTTAAAAGTCTCTTTTTAATAATACATTTCTGTATTATATTTTTATTTTAAAATATATATTTTATTATTATTAGAATTAAACAAAAATATAATAGTAATAGTATATATTAACATAGATTAAGATATATTATAATAAATAATTTAATTTAAATTAAATCTAATAAAAATATCAACCACAAAAAATGGATGGAGAAGCAACAGAACACGATGTGTGTATGAATAAATAAATAAAAATGGAAAAGGATATAAAANTAGGAACCGTCGTCTATACTCTTCAACATACACGTGGCCACAAAGTTGCTGCCACGTGTATTTTAGTCTTTTATCAACGACGGTTGTTGAAGTAACCGTCGTCTTTGATGTAACTTTAGACGACGGTTACAGTTAAAACCGTTGTTGATGTTTTTTAACCGTCGTCTTATTTTATTAACGACGGCTCTCTTTTTCAACCGACGTCTATATAAAAGTATGGCCGTCGTCAATAGCTATATTCTGTAGTAGTGATAAGTTTAACGTGTTAACGGGTTGGATAACGGATTACACGATAATTTTATGAACGGGTTTGGGTTTATATATTTCAACACGAAAGCTTAACGGGTTGGGTTTGGGTAAAAATTTTTTAACACGAACACGAATACCACACGACACGAACACGACACGATACGACACGTTGCCAGGTCTAGTGCATGCCTATGTATGTATGTGTCACAACACTTTAAATAAAAGTCTTATTGATGAGATTTTTTTTATGTTAACTGTATATGAATCAATATTATTTATTTATAAATTAATATTAATTAATTATAGACTAATATTATTAATTATGAATAATATTACATATTTATAAATCAATATTATTTATTTATAAAAAATATATTATTCACTGATAGATAAATAATTTTTTCCAATGTGAAAGGTAAAGGACAATAATCAGATACTTCCAAATCTTATTTCATCTGTTTCGCATTAGAGGCAGACCACACTTGTGAACCTCTAGAATTATTGTAGGAGAGAGAAGAAGAAGAAAAAGAAGTTATAGTCCTTATCATCATATTTATGGAACCCATTAACACCAAAGTTTTTCTGTTACGGAAATGCCCTTTTTTAAAGTTCAAACCATTTGCGATTGTGTCTATTCCTTGTGTTATGTCCTCCTTGAGTGTTTTCATTGTTTTTGGTTATGTCAATTAATAACATATTATTTATAAAAAAAATAAAAAATCACATGTCCTTGATTGATTGGTGGGGCAGAGGATTATATTCCCTTGTTACACATGTATAATGAAATAACTCTATATGTTTTTTACAATAAAATATCCAATTAATCATATATAAACATATCCATATTTTTCATGGGGAAAAAGATCCAATTGGAGAAGTGGAATGTATTGGGCATGCCAATAAGAAAATGGCAACAAAGCAAAAAGTGTATTTTGGGGTAAACAGTTT
Organism: Ochetophila trinervis; assembly: GCA_003254975.1. Taxonomy (NCBI): domain Eukaryota; kingdom Viridiplantae; phylum Streptophyta; class Magnoliopsida; order Rosales; family Rhamnaceae; genus Ochetophila; species Ochetophila trinervis. The sequence goes on along the minus strand of QANX01002616.1, from coordinate 51,356 downwards.
CTAGTAATGGGATGGGAATCACGCGTGAGGCTTTGAAATTGGAATTGCATTACATTAGTCACGGGTCAGTCTCTGAACTCTTTTTAAAAAAAAGTGTTTTTTTTTTTTTACCTACTTTTCAATCACATTACTTTTGCAACTCATGGCTGCTCAAGATTCTATTTTCATCCTTCACCCAAAAAAAAAAAAAGATTCTATTTTCATCATTACCAAAAAAAAATAAGAAAATTATATTTTCATCATTCACTTTCACCATCTTCATAGATTTCACCAAAAAAATCTGCATAGATTTCAATTAATTACTTTTTGCTGTAACTTAAAATAATAATAATAATAATAATTACAGACTAATAATATTTTTTGGTAAAAGAGAGACTAATAATATTTGGAAACTTACAGTTGAGTCATTAACATGGTTGTCTTTCGCAGAAGGAAGCTGACCGTGAGATTATAATTCAATAGAGAAGAAAATAGTGAAAAAGCCTAAATTAGAGAAGAAAATAGTGTAAAAATAAATAAATTAGTTTCTATTGTTTGGTTAAGAAGAAAATATAGAGAGAGCAATTCTTAAGTTTAAAGTAGGGATGAAACACAAATAACGGAGAAATATTTTCGATATTTATTAAATTGTTTTCTTTAATATTTGAACTTTCCAACAAAAAAATCTCCCTTTTGCCTTTTTAATTTTACTTTAATTGGAATAGAAATAGTTTGATCATCAGTCTCTGTGGAATCGACTTGAACTTGCTGCTACTACGGTAGTGTTTAAATTCAGTAATTAATTTTGGTGTTTACGACACGCATCAAAATGTAATGATCAAATTATATGTTAGAGAGAGATCAGGGATATAGGGTCAGTCCTTACCTGATCTTGAGCAGATTACAACATTGTCACCTGCTTTTAGAAATTCTTTGGCCAGAGCGTAACCAATACCTGGTTCAAATATAATGAATAAAAATCAAAGCTTAGAACAAAGCTTTTGAATAAACAATCTTGGTGCTAGTTGAGTGGATAATTCTGTACCTAAACCTTTCCAAATGATAAAGAAAATTTCAATTTCCCATTGCTTACAGAGATTCATTTGGAAAAAATAAAAAAAAAATAAAAAAAAGGCAATGATAGGAGCTACATTAAACGACAAGCAATATATGCAAGTATTAAACAATAAGAAAAAAGAGAGAAAAAAAGGACTTTCATATAAGTTCTAAACTTGACTTGTCAAAATTTTCATGTCATGCGCAGCCAAGCCTGATCTGTATCTCAGTAGCTTATTACGTGTAGACTAGATTCTTTTCACGTACAACATACTCATTTCCAATATTGCCTATATCTAAGCATGGGCATATGGAATTGAAATGAAATTGCTTATGATTTTCCATAATCTGATGAACCATTACTAGAGCAAATGTAATGTCTGGTATTGATGCTGTCTCAAATCCCTTGTTTGAAATGTCTATTTTAGCTGGTTCTTGACTGCTAGAAATGCTTCTGCTCATCTTTAATTTGGAAAGAAAAATCCTCCATGGAACAAAAAGACTTGTTGGGTTCAATAGAGAAGCAGAACGACCCCTTCAAATAAGGTCAAAGTTAAAAGTTTCAAAAGCCCTTTAACCCTCCAAATACTCAAAAATAAAATAAAATAAAATAAAATTGAACTTCGATACAACTATTTATACCACAATCAGTTTATTCATGCGAAATTCCTATAGAAAGCAGAGAGATATTAAGAAACACATAATCAAAGTAGGGAAAATGTTTGTGCTAAATTTCCCTTCAACTTCTTATAGCAAATTGAAAACTACACAACAATAATACCACATACATATTAGACATTTTAGATATCAAATCCCAATAACAAAGGCAGCAGAAAAACCAAAAAACATATACAAGAAAATTCAAACTTGATGCAGCATAAAAAAAAAAAAAAATTCAAAAAGTCATAAGAAAAGACTTCGGACCTTTGGTTGAACCGGTAATAAGCACGTTGTACGGAGGCACCATAGACTCTCTGTTGCTGTTGGGTTTGGATTCGGACCTTACAATTAGATAGTTCAAAACCCATTTTCCATACCTGCTCATCTGACCTCGAGGAGGAGTTTGGCAGGCAGAAACGGTGGGAAAAGCGCAACGGTAAAGATAATGAGAATATGGGTTTCGTAGAGAAATAGGAGAGGATAAGGAATGACTAGTTTTGGAAGAGAGAAGAGTGAAGAAAGATAGTGAAGGAAGATGGGGAGAAGCACTGGTAATCGCCATTGTTACAGTCCCTGAAAGCTTCACTGTAGCCTACCAACAGCCTTAGCGCACATAGACACCGACTGGTAAGCACGTGTCTCTACATTCCTGGCTTGTTTGGTATCATGGGAAGCATAGTGAAGTATTATTTAGTTATATTGTGTTTGGTGAATACAACGTATTATATTAAATAATACAATTTTACATTTTTAATACAAGTTTTGATGTATTAGTAATACACCAAAAATTAAATGTATTAAGTTATACAAGTCACGCAGATCCTGAGTTTGTATGATTCCCATTCTTTGGCCCTCCAGTATTTATTATTGTTGTTATATTTTATATATTGTAAGCATAAAAATAAAAATTAATGAAATTGTTAATATGAAGAAAATTGTATTTTTCTTTAATATAAATATATATATATATATTTTAAGAAAAAAAAACCTTTAATAAAATTAAAATTAAAAAATTAAAAATTAAAAGCTAAATATAAATTTAAAAGCTTTAATAAAAGTTAAAGTTAAATTTTTTTAATTTAAAAAAAAATAATCCAATACAATACAAAAATGTAACAAATATCAATTTAATACAATTTTACACCAAACACATGAGTGTATTATATAATACATTACAACACAATATAATACATTACAATACAATATAATACAATCGAATACAATACAACGTACCAAACAAGCTCTCCTTGTACACGTACTTGCTGGTTGCTGTTAGTTTAGTCCAAATTTAGTGGAGATTTCACAGTACTAATTGGGCAGTGGGGGGTTGCGTAGAGCCCGTATAGTACTAATTTCTGGATTTTTTTTTTCAACTCCTTACAATAAAAATTTGACGAATAATAATAAAAATCAATTTATTTTGATACAACGTAATTTTTTTCCACTTCTAACAATAAAAATTTGATGAATAAAAAATATAAATCAATTTTATTTTGATGAAAACAAATTTTTAACAAATATTAATTAAAATTTTTAAACAAATTATAAATACAATATAATCATGCATATTAAATGTGCTTTTATATTTACTTACAGCTGTCTATTATATAGGATGATGCCATCTTTCAATAGTTGTATCTTAAAAAGAACTTTTAAAGAAAACTTACTCTGATGACCAGATTTCTCTGAGAGCCGGTATATCATCGTAAATCTTCTAAAGTTCTGGAGAACTTTTGCAGATTCTACTGAATAGACAGTGATCGATCATCTCTCTTTGTAGAGAATGGAGCAAGTCCATGGAAATGTACGGCAGTTACAGAGAGCAATGAAGGATCTGGATTTACAATGGAAACCAGAAGGAAGCCTTTTAGTTTCTAATACAGTGCTAATCGGGAAAATTCTGACTGCAAGAAGTTTTCAGAGATATACCATTTCTGAGGTTATATCCAAAACATGGAGAACAAAAACGAAGATTAAAGTGGAAAAATTAGAAGAAAACATATTCAAATTTACAGTAGGCACCAAGGAAGAAAGGGATAGGATTTTTAATGGAAGATCTTGGTCTCTGAATGGAGCTCATCTGGTCTTGAAGGTATGGGAAGCAGAGAGGGCTTTGGAGGAAATATCCTTTCAATACTCAACTTTTATCCTACATATTCATGGGCTACCACCTGTTTTTGTCCATGAAGGGACTGCGGAGGAGATAGGTAAAAGGATTGGAATAATAGACCAAAGTAGCATCACCAAGAGATGTATTGTGGCCAACAGATTTCTAAGAATCAAGATAGACCTGGATGTAACGAAGCCTATCCCAGCAGGCTTTTTCTAAGAAAGGGACAATGGAGAAATCTGGATACAGTTCAAATATGAACGATTATTAGATATATGCTACAAATGTGGCTTCGCTTGTCATGTTACAGGAAAATGCTTCTTTAATTACCTGGCTTTCATCACAACTGGAGCAGGTATCTCGGCTAAACTTTTATGGGCCCTGGTTGAAGGCGGAGATTCTAGAAAATCTGCTGTTTGTGAACACGGAGGAGGAAGACGGTGGTTGGAAAAGGGCAATAATTCCGGGAATGGGTGAAGAGCAACTTGCAATTGTCAATTCCAAGAATTTCGGTCAGGAGCTAAGCCTTCAGCCTAGGATTGACCAGGAAGAGACTCAGAAAGTTGATATGGGAAACGACACGGAAAAGGAAATCTTGAATACCATAAACATGAGTCAGGAGGTACAGGCGCTAAGTCTTACACTTAAACGACAAGAATTGGGAAATGAAGATGATTTCAAAGCTGCTGTGTTAAGTCAAATAAGAAATTTGAACTTTGAACCCTACCGGCTGACCAACTGGGCCACAGGTATGTTACACTTTATAGCTGCTTATAACAACGCAGAAAGAGGAGAACTACAGGATATAAATCCAGCTATAGCGGAATGGGCCAGGCCCAGTCAAGCAACTATCAGTGGCCCATTTGGGGAAAGAGAGAATACAAGAGCTATGGGCCCTATGCTGGGGAAAAGGCCTCCCCCAACCTGGCTAACAGGCTCTTCAAGAGATGTTGAAAAAAGGCCCATCGAACTCATAACTGAGTTGGAAAGGAATAATCTCATCTTTGAAGAGGAAATAACCCCCACAAGGTCCTGCTAATTTTTTCAGTCATCGACTTTCCCAAATTCTCTAGTATTTCATAGGGGAACAGGGGAGGGGAATCAGCAAAGATTCGGACAACGATCTTGGAAGAGAGACGCACGGAGGAGAAATCCAAGAAGAGAAGTGAGATCTGTGGGTGAAGACAGAGCCGATGGGAGAATTTTTGAGGAGGGGAAAACTTTTGACTACAGTCGAGATTTTCAATAGGCCGAGGCAGCGGGCCAGAGCAAGCTCCCCTCTCAACCGTGAGGTTATTTTCATGGAATTGCAGAGGTTTGGGGAAGAAAAGAAGTCTAGCTGGTCTAAAAAGCCTGATTAAAAACAACAATCCCAACATTGTGTTTTTAATGGAAACAAAGAGTGATATAAGAAGATTAGAGTAAGTCAGTAAGGCTGTGGGCTTACCTAATATCGAAGTGTTTGAAGGAAGAGGGACTGAGGGGGGCATTGCCCTTTTATGGTCGGAAGAGGTGAGTTTAAACTGCAAGATTAGAAATGAAAGACTGCTGTGTTGTCATGTGGAAGATAGATTCGGAAAAGGAGTGTGGAGTCTTCTAGCATGTCATGGCACGCCATACCTGGTGGAAAAACCAGACTTTTGGAAGATGCTAGAGGAAGTGGTGAGTCTTCAAACTCTTCCGTGGATGCTAGTGGGGGACCTAAACGAAGTTATAAGTGACTAGGAAAAATGGGGAGGGCAAAGTATTTGTAGGAAAAAGTTGTTCTTGAAACCGTTCATGGAGGAGGTGGGTGCTATGGACCTCGGATATAAAGGATACAAATACACTTGGAAAAATAGACAAACTGGACAAGCAAAGATCAAGGAACGAATTGATAGGGCAGTAGCTTGCTCAGAATGGATAACTCTATTTCCTTCTTCGGTGGTGGAACATCTTCGTACGGAAAACTCAGACCACATTCCAATCCTTGTCCAAACGGCAGCAAAGGAAATAAAAGGAATCAGACCCTTTCGGTTTTTAGAAGCATGGACAACGGATGCTTCTAGCAATCAAGTTGTTCATGAGGCTTGGGAAGGTGATGGCAGAGTTGGGATGGCAGTCCATCGTATTAAGAGATCTTTGATACACACATCCAAAGCTTTATCCAAATGGAACAAAGAATCGTTTGGATTTGCCCAACAAAACATTGCAAGACTTGAAAAGGATCTTGAGATGATTCAGAGGGTGGAAAGCATCAACGGTGAAAAGCAAAGAGAAATCCAATTGAACCTTGAAGATCAACGTAGTAGACTCGAATCAATTATGAGGCAAAAATCTCGGAAAGTTTGGCTCAAATCAGAAGACAGGAACACAAAGTTTTTTCATACTAGCCTCCTTAATAGAAGACGAAGGAACTTGATATTGGCTATCAAAGAAGGATCAAAGTGGCTTAGCAAGGAGGAAGAAACCGCTAATTACTTTGCTAGACACTTTCAGGAGCTGTATCACTCGGACCACCCATGCACGCAGGAGGAGGAAATATTGAAGATAGGTGCAAATGTGGTTAATGAAATTACAAATGCAGATTTAATCCGAGTTCCTCTAGAGAAGGAGATAAAACAAGCAGTGTGGGAACTTCATCCTCTTAAAAGTCCAGGCCCTGATGGGTTTTCAGGTATTTTCTATCGAAAATATTGGCATATTGTTAGAAGTAGGGTGATATGCTTTGTAACTGAGGTTTTCAGGTTAGGGAGAATACCCGGAACTATAAATAATACTTTTTTGGTACTTATTCCTAAGACTATCCAACCACGACCTTTAACCAATTCCAACCCATAAGCCTTTGTAATTTCATTTACAAAGTGGTCTCAAAGATCTTGACAGACAAAATCAATAAAGTTCTAAAGCAGATAATTTCACCGAATCAAAGGGCTTTTATTAAAGGAAGATGGATTGCAGAAAACACAGTGCTAGCTCAAGAAGTAATACACAAAGTTAGGCACCACAAGGGGAAGGGCGGTCTGATGATAATGAAGCTAGACATGATGAAAGCCTACGATAGAATGGAGTGGAGTTTCATTGATAAAGCTTTAAAGGCTTGGGGCTTTTCGGAGGAGGCCAAAAGATTAATAGTGAGCTGTGTTACTAGACAAGGAGACCCTCTATCTGTAACACCACACTTTCTCTCCAACCAATATTGTCTCCAATTTAGCCACCGCACTTCAGACGGTATGGAGTTTTTGGTCAGACTTCCCAGGGGGTATAATGAAGCTAGACATGATGAAAGCCTACGATAGAATGGAGTGGAGTTTCATTGATAAAGCTTTAAAGGCTTGGGGCTTTTCGGAGGAGGCCAAAAGATTAATACTGAGCTGTGTTACTAGACAAGGAGACCCTCTGTCTGTAACACCACACTTTCTCTCCAACCAATATTGTCTCCAATTTTCTCTCCAACCAATATTGTCTCCAATTTAGCCACCGCACTTCAGACGGTATGGAGTTTTTGGTCAGACTTCCCAGGGGGTCACCCATCCTAGGAATGCTCCCACTGGAGCACGCTTAACCCCAGAGTTCTTCCAACTCTAAAGCCAAACGCTCTGAAAAGGCCTTAGTTATTAAAAGAGTACTTACTTTACATTTTAACCATTACCACATGACCCCCTTTCCACACCCGGGCGATGTGGGATTGGACACCGATCTCTGCCAGTAAGGTAGCCTGCCAGTGCCTCGCACCCGCCCACACTTACTCTGGCTATGCCAGTAAGGTAGCCTGCCAGTGCCCTTGCACCCGCCCACACTTACTCTAGCTCTAGATCCGGGTCGTCACACTGTCTCCTTATCTTTTTATCCTATGCTCAGAATTCCTTTCTAGGCTGATTGCAGAAAAGGAGTTAAAGAGGGAGATACATGGTATTAAGGTTCATTGGAATGCACCGGCTATATCCCATTTAATGTATGCTGATGACCTTCTGATAATGAGCAGAGCTAATATAAATGAAGCCAAGGAAATACAGGAGTTCTTTAATCTTTATTGTAGTTGGTTAGGACAAAAGCCTAATGTGGAGAAATCAAGCATAATGTTCTCAAGAAATACAGATAGAAAAGAGCGAAAATGAGTCCTTGAAATAATGGGGATAAAGCAGATGAAGAAGGATTCAATTTATCTGGGCAATTGTTTTGTGTTTGGCAGAAACAAGACGAAGGATTTTCATAAATTGAAGGAGAGGATTACAGCTAGACTCGAGAGCTGGAGTGGGCAGCTGCTATCCAAGGTGGGGAAAATGACTTTAATTAAATCTGTAATACAAGCAATTCCCACATATTCAATGTCTACTTTCAAAGTACCGGAAGGGGTGTGCGATCAGTTGCATGTGGCTGTGAGGAAGTTTTGGTGGAAGACAGATCAGAAAAGCAATAGGTTTATGGCCTTAAAACCATGGAGAGATATTTGTAAACCAAAGGAAGCTGGAGGTCTGGGGTTCAGACTTTTCGGTGAAGCCAATTTGGCCTTATTAGCGAAACTAGCTTGGAAATTATCTAGTGGAGAGAATTCTCTATGAACAAATGTTTTGGGAGCAAAGTACTTAAAAGGAAAATCCTTCTTTGAGGTTGGAAAAATCAAAGGGAGCTCTTCAACGGGGCAGGGTATTTTGAAAGCAAGAAAATTAATATCCAAAGGAGCTTGCTATAAGGTGGGGATGGTTACTTGATAAACCCTTGGACTGATCCGTGGGTGCCTACAATTGAAGGGGGAGTCCCAAAGGTTATGGAAGGGGCTAATTGTGCTGAGATAAGAAGAGTGGTGGAGCTAAAGGAAGAAGGGTCTAACCAATGGAATATCCAGGTCTTAAAATTTTTTTTTGCTGAAGGTGATGTTAATGAAATTATAAAAGTGGATCTGCCAAATATTCAATGTCATGACAAGCTAATTTGGAAAGGTAATAGCAAAGGCACCTTTACAATTAAGAGTTGTTTTGAAGTAAATTTCGGTTTCACTGATGAGTTCTCGGAGAGGTGGAAAAATCTATGGCTGCTTAACTTACACGAAAGACTAAAGGTTTTTTTATGGAGGGTGGCACACAATATTCTTCCTACAAGGGAAGTCTTAAAGAAAAGAATTGGGGATTTTGACACAAATTGCTGTATTTGTGGGGAACAAGAGGAAACTCTGCTACATATACTAACTGCATGCCAGGATATTCGGACTCTTGCTTTCGGAAGCAAATGGGGACTGCGACTGGATAAATGGAATATTGAAAGTATTGATGACCTTGTGGGAAAGTGTCTGGATCCAACTTTTCCAAATGCAAATTCAGGGGTTGACAAACAGCAGATGTCAACTATCTTAGTGACTCTATTGTATTGTGCGTGGAACTACAGGAATGGAAAATTGTTTGGAAAAGAAAAAAGGATGGAAGAGGCGATATTCGAATTTGAGAGATGGGTGGATGAAATGACTTTAGATGATAAACCGGATGGGGGGGAGAATATAGCAAAGAAAATAATTCAGTGGACTCCACCACTGGCAGGCAACATAAAGATAAATACTGATGCCTCTTTTAAGGGAAACAGGGCAGCAATAGCAGTGGTTGGACGAAACAGTGATGGTAAAATACTGTTGTTGGCTGCCAAAGAATGCAGATGTGAGTCCCCCTATGAAGCAGAAGTAAAAGCTGTAGGGTGGGCAGCTGAGATTATGGCTGAAAAAGGGTGGATAAATCTTGAATGGAACTCGGATGCTAATGCTGTGGTGGAAGAAATGAGGGCAGATGTTGATCCCTACAGATGGAGCACAAGAATTGACCTGGTAAGATTAAAAAGCCTCTTTGTTGAATTCGGCTGGAAGATGGAATGGCAAAGTAGAACACCCAATACTCTTGCTGATGCGGCAGGGAAGTGGTCTCTTTTAAATAATTCTCCTTTGTTTTTTGATGCTTGTAATCTGGACTCAATTCCTCTAAGTTTCAAAAGCTTAGCTGCTGCTGAGGAGCCTAGAGGTTGATTTTGGCCTGTTTTGTTTCTCTCCCTCCGGGAGGGCTTTTTGTGCTCAATGCAGTTTTAATTTACCAAAAAAAAAAAAACTGTCTGTTATATAGATGATGTAGTACAATAACTGTCTGCTATATAGATGATGTAGTAAACAAACTAGTTTATAAAATCTATATATTTATTTTATCGTTGACACCAGCTTTATATGTAAATTTTTCTCAATTATGAAGGCCGATTTTCTTTTTCTTTTTTTTGAACGGTATGAATAATTAGCAAATTGAACGGTATGGATCAGACCCCGTTTGGTTTTACCCAAATTACATTTGAACCATTGCTTTTGAAAAAATATCAATAAGCTTAGATATATACCAATTAATTTGAAAAATCATCATTAACCTTCTAGACCATAATTTTTATTTTTACAGTATTACTCAATCATAAAATATCTATTTTTACCCAATATCTTTTTATAGATTATGAAAAGTAAAGTGTGTTTAGTGATGAAATAGCTTTTGGCCGATAAAATTACATATGAATNTTCAAACCTTTTAAAGAGAAAGATGGAGTGAGAAAAATAAAAAATATCCTTGTTAATGTTCTATGTGAGATCCATATGAAATAAAAAATGACATTATTTAACAGTTAATAACAGCAAGAATACTACAACAATATTAAAAATTAATAAGTCAAATTTAAAAATTGAGGGTTAAATTACCATAAACTCCAATATTAGAAAGCAACTATGTAAATAAGTTTAAAAATAACCCTATATGTATTTTAAATTTATTGCCAAATTCTTGTAGACATAGTCTAATGATAAAAATAAGTATTGTTTTATTGGATAATCATCAAATTCGAATCCCCAATTTCTAATATTAAAAAAAAAAATCATATGTTAAATAATGAAATTTTATAACGTAAGTAAATATTTCATGAAAAATTTGTATAGATGTCTATGGTTGAGGCCAATTAACGAAATAAAACTACTTTTTTTTAACTATTTCTATTCACTAGCTCATCAGACTTCTTTTTGAAAAATCAATTTTACCTCTTATTTTTTACTTTATCAGTTCTATTCACCTTTATATCTTTTTCATTTTTTTTTTCTCTTTCAAATCCATTCGGAAAGTGGTTTAAAATTTTTCAAACCCATTGAAAAAATTCTTAATCCATGTAAAAAAAAATTATGGGTGCCTACTAAAATGTTTTTATGAAGTAAAAAATTTAAAAAATAAACAAATAAACTATCTATCCTATTTATTTTGATAAATTAAAACATCCATTTCAAATTAAAGAACACTACTTTACTACGAGAGAGGTGTGCCCCATACAACATCAACAGCCTTAGCCTCCATGGGAGACGAAGGAGAATATGAAAAAAAATTAAAAATTTCAAAAAGCAAAACCGCTTTGTGCTTGCTTCCTATTTGCTTTTGGACTGTAATCTATCTAGGGCTTTTCTACTTTTCTCATCGTTTTTCTAAATCTTAATGCTAATATTTACTTTGGACGCCATTCGAAAGCAAGCCAGCAAGCTCAGGGACCAAAAAGCAAAGCAACAACATGTGATATTGATTTATTATTTTGTTATTTTTTTTCTATTGTTTTGGCTATTTCCGTTTCTAGAGGTTTTTTTTTTCCTTTCTGAATTGAATTAAGAATTTTAAGCATAGCTAATTCTTGAGCTTCGTAAAATACAGCTTTATTATATGTTTATCATTTTTTTTAAAAAAAAAATTAGTAAGGAATACCTTAGCTTTACCAGAAAATTTTGGATTTTTATGATTTTTTTATTCTAGTTTTTTTTATTTTTTGCTTTTGTTAAAAATCTTTAAACCATTTTGAATGAGTTTAAAAGAAAAAAAAAGTTTGCAGAGCGAAAAATAAAACAAAAGAAAAAAAAGAGAATGAAACATATATAGAGTTGAATAAAACTGATAAAATAAAAAATAAAGTATAAAATGAAAGCTGATGAGCTAGTTCTCAAAAACTATCAGAAAAAAATTATTTTCTTGTACACACAAAATTCTCATATTTCATCCCTTGGTAAAACCTTTAGCTCAATGTAAACCATATGTATATAAGCGCAATGAATTGGAGTCCAATAAGACCACCATAAATAAACATTTTGTGTCAACCATTTATGTCATTTTATTCTATGTTAGACTTGAGTATCCGAATATCAAANTATAATGACAATTATATATGTCAGCATGCATAGACTGCAAGTTTATTGTTAGAAATCTAAGTGCTTAAATTTAATTTAAATGAAACATTATAGACTGCACTTGAAATTAACTATTTTTCTAAAATACAATGAATTTTTCGGTTTTCCTCTGTTTTTTCAGCTAGTTCTTCTTCTACCTTTGATTGAAAGCTCTCGGTCAGCCAACACATAGATTTAATAAACAAATAAATAAATTACCTTAATCCATTGTAATTCTCTCTGCATTTGTAAAGCTGCTCCTGAAATACGATCAAGGTGTGAGTAAGATAATAAGGCAGCCATATGGAGCATGTTATTTCCACCTTCATCAATTTCATTTGCCGCTGCTAATTTGAAGCTAACTCCATGAATAAGGCTGAAAATTTTTGCATGGCGATAAAAAATTGCAACCATAAAAATGTTCCTCCTTTGCCTATTGCGGGCCTCCGCTAGATCTGGACTCGACTTTAATATACTTTTCACGAATTCAAGATTTCCCTTTTCAACTGCATTAAAAAGTCCACCATGTATGTCGGATTTAATTAATTGGGCTTCATCTAATTTTGTTATTTCTTCGCACATTCGGCGTAGAAGTTCAGCGGTTTGAATGTGGACCAATTTCATTTCATATATATTCTTGAACCCTGCATGTGTTAATAATAATGAAAAAAANATAATGAAAAAATAAAATTAATTTAGCTATTATATATTGGATATATGAAACATATGAAAAAATAAATAAAAGCCAGAGAAAGAATTTAAACAAATAATAATAATAATATTTTTATTAATTTTAAAAAATATATATAAACAAATTCTCAAATTTTTTATTCAGTGTCTCGAACCCACAATCTCCGTAAGCAAATAATAATAATGACTATTATTATTATTCTTATTAAATTGATTATAACTAATTATATACGTACATACCTAAAATGTCAAAGTGCATTGCCAGTCTCTGTAATGACCAAATGTTGCCATGTAATTCCTTATCTGTTGATTAACTAATGGCTTTGAATTAGTAGTGTATATATATAATCAAGAAATATCGTCACAATTGACTACAAACATTTGGGCAAATTTCCATCAAGCTTCAATAACAATATTGGAGATTTTGTAGGAAAATTCTATCAGTTATATTAACATATGCCAAAATTTTCAATTCCTTAAAGCAGTTTTATTTTATTTTTTATATGATATTTTAGAAGTAAGGAGTCAAACTCTAGATCATTAATATACAAGTGGAAAAAATAATTTTTTCCACTTGATATTTTGTGTCATTGAAACACAATCTTAGACCCTGTTGAATTATCATTGATCCAAAAACTTAAGCTAATATGAGGTAAGTCATCGTATTTTAATACTCTCTCTTATATGTAGGTCCGTTGGGTTTTTACATGTTTATTTTTTGCCTGACCTCTTTTAAGCTTTTTTTGGATTTTAAATATTTTTTGTTGTGGGTGGAACTGTTGAGTTTTGAATATATAATCGCTACATTTTTTGGCTCTGATATCCCATGTTGAATTACCATTGATTCCAAAAACTAAAGTTGATAAGAAGTAGATCATTATATATTTTATATCTCATTCTAATAGGCCTTTTTTTTTGCATAACTTTTGTTTCTATTTTTGCTTCTTCTTCTATTCTTCAAAAGTGCTTCAAGAGAAATTATTGTTTACCAAATATAGTTAGAAGCTCTTTTGGAAACCTGAAGCACTTATAATTTTTTTTTCAAACACTTATGGAATGAGCTTTTGAGCCTTAAAAGCCAAAAGGAACTTCTTAGAAGCTAGCTATACCAAACATATTTAATTTTAATATCCTACACTTAATTTAAATCTTCAATGTTATCTATGAGGTATTCATTAAGTTTTTTTTTTTTCACAAGCTCATTGAAATTTTATTGAATAATGATAAAGTTCTCCAAGTGTTTTGTATATGTGCTTTAACTTAAATAACCTAATTTAACATACCTGAGCTCACATTATTGGAGGGGAGTGTTGTACATATATCTTCGATGAAACGATCTCGATGTATAATTATACCTATTGAAAACAAAGGACTTGTATTATAATATCATATATATATAATTTTATTATGCATATTGTTATTAAAAATTTGGTTTCAGTTACAAGTCTAAAATTTATTGTCGTTGATAGTTTGTTTTACCAACAAATTAAGCTGTCATTGGAAATAAGTTTTTAGTAACAATCTGCATGCATAGAATTCTATATATTAATGTATCATGTACTAACTTTCATATATCCATTTTTGCCAAAATTTGAGCGGACGTCCACTTGGAAATATAGAAGGCAACTCTGCCAATGTGTTCACAGGAGTCTTTCCAAATCTGTCTAAAGTTGTGGTCAACTGTGGACAGCACTCCAGAAGATGCAAAGCAACATCTACATTATACATATGAAATGAGAAGTTTTAGAATCATCCAAAAACAAACAAAAACTATAATAAAAACAAACAAACAAAACAAAAACTATAATATATGATAATAATATTTTAAACTGAAAAAATTAACTAATTATTTAACATTGCCTTAATTACACAATAACATATATAAAACATTGACTACTATATATTTACTTACCACAACATTTCATTAATAATGCTTGGTTCATGAGTGCAGCAGCATGTGTATGATTCTCCGGCAATTTCAGAACTTCTAGCGGAGCCGTAGCAGAATATAGATAGCGACCCATTTCGATAGAGCCGTCAGAAATTGCCAATGCCGAGGGGATCATGAGAGGAACAGGCATGGTTAATATTTTGTTGTTCTTTTTAACCATGCACTCTGCTATTTTGATATTCGCATTGTATATGATAGCTGCTGCAAGAGGTGTGAAACCTCTAAGGTCGTTTATTTCCAAGTCTTCCGGTGACATTTTCTCCACCAGCATCTCCACCATCTTTAAATGTCCGGCAATGGCTGCGTCGTAAATAGCTGTCCTCCCTAGATGTGTGAGTTTTGTTTTTACTGCATCTGGGTATTGTTCAATGAATTTCTCTGCTGCATTTCTGTCATCGTTCTGAACAGCTCTGTGAAAGGATCTGTACTCTTCGTATTGATCTTTTGGAATATTCACTGTGATAATTAAACTTGATATCAGAGCAGTATCAATCNGTGAAACCTCTAAGGTCGTTTATTTCCAAGTCTTTCGGTGACATTTTCTCCACCAGCATCTCCACCATCTTTAAATGTCCGGCAATGGCTGCGTCGTAAATAGCTGTCCTCCCTAGATGTGTGAGTTTTGTTTTTACTGCGTCTGGGTATTGTTCAATGAATTTCTCTGCTGCATTTATGTCACCGTTCTGAACAGCTCTGTGAAAGGATCTGTACTCTTCGTATTGATCTTTTGGAATATTCACTGTGATAATTAAACTTGATATCAGAGCAGTATCAATCCATGAGGTCCTCTATTCAAAACTTAGATTACCAAAAACACATGCAATGTCTCAATCGAGCTTAAAAGATATATAGATAAGCGAGTGTAATATAACAAATATAATTATGAGTAATTTTAGAGTGACCAATTTAATTTATTAATTAATTAATTTTTTTTTTTATATTAAATGATAGACATCATTTTATTGGATTTTTCTCATATGATTGGATAGCATTAAACTATTTGTATTAAACTGCCATTAATTAATATATAAATTTGGTACGTGTACCATTGTTCATGAAGTCGAGGGATTGGCTTCCAGTGTACAGTTTCTCCAATGATTCCCAAAGCTGAAGAGCTGTCAAGGGAGTTTTGATTATTTGACCGTGTACTTCAAGAGAGACTGAAAACATCATCCATCCGAGAAGAGCCTGATCAAGTCGTCTCCACAGCAAGTAATCAGGATTGATTTCCAAGCTCGTGGATGAGCTACTGCCTTCTCCAGTTTTAGTCTGAAGTTTCATGGGTGGTTCTTCAATTTCTCCTGTGATGAAGCCTTCTAAATTGCTTCCAATTATAGCAGGTAGCATGTGTGATTTCCAAAGCAAATAATTGTTCTTTTCTAGCTTGAATGGAAAATTATAGTTTGGCAAGGTTACTTGGCTTAATTGTGGGATTTTGTTGGAAGAAACTTTGATAGCCATGACTTGAGTCTTTGAATTGTCTGATACCATGAAAGAAATGAAACTACAATGAATTGAAAGAATGTAATATTTTACATATATATACTTAATAAGTCAACAAAGATAAGTATATAAGTTATCTTCTAAACAATAGCTTAACCACTTAGATAATAACATATTCAGTTTACATGATTATCACTACTTATGCTTATCACTCTATAATTTAATAAAATAATAAATTTATATGAGAGTGTTTAACTCAATGCAATTATTCAAAATTATGATGAAAATTTTTATTTATACCTTCGTTGTCGGAGAACAGTTTGTCTCTAGGTTCTGGTTGAGGCTTGAATTTTCCTTCCAAAGTATCCCAAGCTTCTTTAGCAGAAGTTATATTTTTGATCTCAGAGAAAGCATTAGAGTCCCATGAAATTTGGATAACATGGAGAGCAGAGGAATGTTTGTAGAAAGTTTTGGAAAAAAAAAAAATGCAGCGTAGAGCTCTCAGCTGCAAAAAGACTTTTGATAAAATTATTTATGGAGCTAGCCAAGTAATATATAATTCTTTAATTTTAGGGCAAAATGCACAAAACCTCTTGCACATATTTATAGAGTTTTTTATCATCCATATATATATATATACATATTTAAATATCCCTGGCGTAGTAAAAAAGGAGGCATCAGATCTAAAGAAAATTCTGTAGAAAAAAAAGTAAAATTGAGAAAACCAAGAAAAGAACAAAGCATATATGCAAAGATTGAAGAATTTTTATTTTTTTATTCCAAAAAGAGAATGGAAGTGTAGAAGAAAAGAATAAACTATTGAGAAGACCAATACTTCTCTCACCCAAAAATTACCTTGTCCAACTGAGTTGTATATGTTTTCTTTTTCTGATAAATGACTTATTTATTTAATTACCATTAAAAAAACTTAGACATCTAAGTTTAAGCTTAATTTTGAATATTGTCCATCTTATACTTTATATTAGGGCTACAAGCTTGCTCACTCTTTAGGCTATAAACTATAGTTTATAGATTAATATAAACTATATTAATCNTTTGCAGTAAACTATATTAATCTGGCATGCTTATGACAAGAATATATATACTGTTTATATTTGTTCTAACAAGCCTTGTCATAAATACTAGCCAAATTAATCTCACTCATATTTACTACTCTATAAGCATAGTATATGACCAATATAAAAACTTGGCAAATTGAAAACATAAAAACAACTATTGTGAGACTCTTTAAACATTATTTGGTTGAGATTTCTCTTTAAAAAATCTCCTTTTTGCACTAGGAATTAATTTTTATTTCTTTGTAATTTTTTATTTCTTTGTAATTTTTTGTGTCTTCTCTTTTTAAGGAATGGTATTTTATTATTTTGTCCCTTATGTGACCCAGATTTCGGCCCCAACTTCCATATTAAAATTAGTAAAATAAAATAAAAAAGTATTGCTATTGTATTTATGACAGGACCCATCCCACCAGGGTCCTGCCTGCGTGACTTAATGTTGCCACTAAGCCACAAGCAGTCGATAAAAAATCCGTTAAACTACTATTCCAAAGCCGACAAAACCAGCAGACACCGAATTCCTCTACTGTCGGGAATTTTATTAGAAATTCCGGCAGCACTTCGGCTGTTTTCTAACACTCCCCAAAAGCAAAATAGTCACAAGCCTGCACGGAAAACCAGTCCTAAACGATATTTATTCTACCAGCACGCATTTCCCACACACATAACCACATTTCAGTAATTAATTCAGCACTCACAATACAATATATCCGGTATATTTTCCCGTAGCTGGCCTCAGTATGAAAACTGAGCTGCCTACATACCCTTTCTCAAAGGGATCAAGCTACCTGTAGTTCCAACAGCATATTTACGCTAAATATGCCACACCCAATACAATTACTATTCGACAGTCAACTCGACAAACATACGTTCTAACTCACTATATATCTTTGCCTTTCACATTTCATTTACCATTAACCTTTCCAAACAATTTAACAAAATAATACTTACAGCTTGGCGGCATGATTCCTCGCCCAAGCTAGCAACACCCTGCTGGGCGGCATAATCCCTCGCCCAAGCAGTTCTCAAACACATAATCATATCATGCATTTATTCCAAAGAACGATAACACAATATAATATATAAATTCCACACATTAATACACACGTCACATAATAGGGTAACCAGTCATCACGACCCTTCTCCCCAAGGCGTCGTGGCAGGAATGGGGTAACGGGTAACCAGTCATCACGACCCTTCTCACCAAGGCGTCGTAGCGGGAATGGGGTGCAATCATCACGATCCTTGGTCTCTAGGAATCGTGGCATTAAAGGCTTAATCTGTCTGAGGGTACCCTCCTCAACATCATCATCATCATCATCATCATCACATCTCCACATCATCATCCACATCACCATCCGCCTCACCCTCCATATCATCCACATCAATTCAAACACAGACAATTCAACATAAACATCCACAACCATTTCGATACAATCATTCACAAACCAAGAGTCACAACCAATAATTCAATATAACCAAATCCACATACCCAACCAAATCAATCTCTCAAACAGTCACACAACAATTCAGCCAAACTCAAATCATAATTCTCTGTACAGCAATTACCAAAACATAATTACACACATATCTATATCACCAATTATCAGCAATTTCTATTTTAACAATTATTAACATCACAGTTCAAAACCGGGTAAATTCCAATACTCATTTATAATATACGAATTATATGTCAAAATGAAGCTTGAAAGGAGTAGAGTACAACCGTATTTTTACCTCGTCCAACCGCCGCCGGTGGTGGCCGTAAAATGGCCGGAAAGCGGCGGCCGAGCATCCTCAAATCATGCAGTCCACACGAGCGAGCTTCGAGACGAACAGATGCCGGAATCGAACTCAGGAGGCCCAAAAGAAGGGGACCGGACTGGTTTCATCGCCGGAAACCGCCGAGATCCGGCGACCGGAGGAGGGGTGGCCCCGCCGGATCCGTCGTCGATTCCGGCGATACACGGCGTTTCACGGCCAGCCGAGGGTGGGAAAAGGAAGAGAAGGACCCGGGCTAACTTTTCTGGGCAGTGGGTTGGTCCAATTTCCGCCGGAATCCGGTGATCTCAACATGGCAGCTAACCGGCTTTCTCTCCTTTTCCGGCGATCTGGGCTTATTTCTGGCAAGCCATCGGTACCCAAGGGAGGAAGGGGTCGGCGGCTTCCTTTTTCCAAGCAAACTCCAGTCTGATCTGGCCGGAAAACGGCCATTTCCGGCGGTGGAGCAAGGTGCGGGGTGGGGGCTGCTGCGCGAGGAACCCATCGGGGGGGGAGAGGCGCGCGTGTACGTGTCCCCTTCCAGATCCTTCTACATTATTTAAATATATACTTAAGGGCATTTTTGTCATTTCCCACTTCTTGCATAAATTACCAAATTACCCCTCACACTCTTTCGGCCATAACTTCTCCGTCTTAACTCGGAATCGAGCGTACTACTAGTCTACGAACTCGTATCGACTAGCTCTACGCAACGGTACCTTAGTCAAAGCCAACACATGACCACACAAAAAGTCAACCCCGAGCCCTTCCTTGGTCAAACTTGGTCAACTCAGTCAACTTTGAGAAATTTTCAATATCTTTCCGGGACGGGATGTTACAATTTAGCTTATGTAAGTAGAATTTTTAGCTTATGTGACCCAGATTTCGGCCCCAACTTCCATATTAAAATTAATAAAATAAAATAAAAAAGTATTGCTATTGTATTTAGCTTATGTAAGTAGAGTTTTTAGCTTATGTGACCCAGATTTCGGCCCCAACTTCCATATTAAAATTAATAAAATAAAATAAAAAAGTATTGCTATTGTATTTAGCTTATGTAAGTAGAGTTTTTAGCTTATGTGACCCAGATTTCGGCCCCAACTTCCATATTAAAATTAATAAAATAAAATAAAAAAGTATTGCTATTGTATTTAGCTTATGTAAGTAGAGTTTTTAGCTTATGTGACCCAGATTTCGGCCCCAACTTCCATATTAAAATTAATAAAATAAAATAAAAAAGTATTGCTATTGTATTTAGCTTATGTAAGTAGAGTTTTTAACTTTAGATTTTTTATATTAGAGATTTTTTTAAAAAAAAAATTATTAAAAAAATTAGTTGTCATTTTAAAAAGTATTTTTGAATGTTTCTAAATTTCATCTAATGCTCTTTTGAACTTCTTCTAATGAGCTCAAACTAGAAATTTTTAAAAACAAAGCTTTTTCATAATGAATTGAAAAGTCTTTTTTTAGTCAACAATTATTTATTGACTTGTATCAAACAATATATATATATATATATAATAGCTTATGATAATCAAATATATTTAGCTTTTGGCTAAAAAATAAGTCATATATATCAAATAGAAGCTTAGAGCTAGAGTGTATATTATATAAGTAGCAGCAGTAGTACTCTGTGTAATAGAAGTATGACTCTATCATGCATGTGTAGGACTCAATCAAATATCCGTTCCTTATGATCTGGTTTTGCGCAGACAAAGAAACTTGGTAGGCTTCCTATTGCAGTCGTGTTGATGAAATTGGGCGTTAACGGAATGTTTCTCAAAGGAATTTTCTAAGATGGTGAAGGCTGTACATGTGTTACACACTTTGACCACCTCAAAATGCTCTGCTAAATTATAGGCCTACTTTTAAAACTCCTGATGAAATAACACTTAGAGGCATTCATTTTATCAGTTATGCTTATTCTTATTATTGTTTTTGTTGGTTTTCTTATCTCAGTTATGAAAAATAATTGTGACAATATTTCTTAATACACTAATTCAAAGCCATTAGTTAATCAAAAAAATAAGGAATTGCATGGCAACATTTGGTCATTACAGAGACTGGCAATGCACTTTGACATTTTAGGTATGTACGTATATAATTAGTTATATTCAATTTATTATTATTATTATTATTATTATTATTTGTCTATGGAGATCGTGCGTTTGAGATACCGGATGAAAAATTTGAAATTTTTTTTATACTTCTTTCTTTTTAAAATTAATAAAAATATTATTAATTATTATTATTATATGTTTAAATTCTTCCTCTGAATTTTATTTATTTTTTCATATGTTTCATATATCCAACATATAATAGCTAAATTTTTTTTTTCATTATTATTATCTGTTTAATTTTTCGAGTCCAGATCTAGTGGAGGTCTGCAATAACCTAAACAGGAACATTTTTATGGTTGCAATTCTTTATCGCCATGCAAAAATTTTCAGCCTTATTCATGGAGTTAGCTCCAAATTAGCAGCGGCAAATGATATAGATGATCGTGGAAATAACATGCTCCATATGGCTGCCTTATTATTGCCTTACCCACAACTTGATCATATTTCTGGAGCAGCTTTACAAATGCAGAGAGAATTACAATGGTTTAAGGTAATTTCTTGTTTTTTGTTTTTGTGTTTGTTTTTTTTAATCTATATGTGTTGGCTGGTAGAGATGTTTCAATCAAAGGAAGAAGAAGAACTAGCTGAAAAAACAAAGGAAAACCAGCAGATTCATTGTTTTTTCGAGAAATAATTAATTTCAACTATAATTTTTAAAATTTAATTGAAATTTAGGCTCTCAGATTCTTAACAATAAAACTGCAGCATTTGCTAACATATGCAATTACATTATTACTTTTGATTTGAAGTATATCTTCCTTTTTCAATAACAGTTGGACAATAGTATAATAGTAATTGTATAAACCTGTAAAAGTTGCAAATGTATTATCTAATTGTCAGAAATCTGAGAGGCTAAAATTAATTTAAGCTACAAAACAATAGCGTCAACATGACAACATGGTTGGATTACCTAAATTGCCACAACATTAACCATTTAATGTTTTTCAGCTTTTTACAAAAAATATCTCCCCAATTTTAGCCTAAACTACACAACAATACAACTACACAAACTAAGTTAGTCACTTGATAACCAATTAGTAAATTTACATTGAACCTTAACCAAAATACAAATAGATTTTGCTGTAGCCTTCCTTCCATTAGGGCTGACTGCCTATTCATTTACGAAATTATCTTCAAGCTTTCACCTTGATCTAATTTATTCACTAAAAATGTCACTAATTAACTCTAACAATATGTTTTAAAATGTATACATATTTTAGTTATCAAATAACTAAAGCATGCATCGCAATGATGACAATCTTGTGGCAAAATTATTATTTTCTATAACAAAAGTTTAAGAGTCTCAAAATTATTATCTAGAAATAGTAAATTAGTAGTTATTCAAATAAAGGTTAACTGCATTTTAATACTTTCTAGTTCAAGAAAGTTAAACGTACAACACTTAAGTTTAAAATGTTGCAATTTATGTCATCAAGTTTCGATTTGTTGCGTATCGGTCCAATTGAATATGTTGACTAATGTTTTGGTTAATGACTGTCTCGCATTACCAAGTTTAAAATAAAATTTGTTTCAATTTCTTAGGTCCTTTAGTTTTCATTTCATTGTAATTTAGGCCTTTTAGTTTCACTAAAACTACAATCGATCCCCCTTGAGATATAGTTTTTAATTATATTTACTATATTTTTGTTATAATGACATAAATTTGATATATATATATATATATAGGAAGTGGAGTCGGTTGTACCTCCATGGACATATGGACGCACAAATTCAAATTACATGACACCAAGACAACTATTTACAAAAGAACACAATGAATTGATTTCTGCTGGAGAAAAGTGGATGAAAGAGACAGCAACTTCATGTACTGTTGTTGGTGCACTAATTATTACAATCATGTTTGCTGCAGCATTCACAGTTCCTGGTGGGAACGACGAAAGAACTGGTTTCCCAAACTTTCTAGATGACAAAATATTCATGCTTGTTGAAGGTGGCACTTTTGGTGACATGCTGCTGATATGGCAGAAAAGTTAAATATGATAACATTTTTGTGCAAACCAGATTAGTTCAAATCTGGTTGTTTTTTGACCAGTCTTGTGTTAAGTATCTTGGTTATGTGTGAAACAAGTAAACTAAGTGTACCTTGTGTTTAGTCTTATTTTGGCTAGTCTTTGTGTTAGTTTTTAGAAGCCTATGTTATGATGTTCAATAGGGGTAATCAAGTCTGTAAAAGGCAGCATGGTTGCATCTGTCAAATGATAGAGGTTAGGTATTTTTTTTGTTTCTAGTCTTGTATATACCATATGTTTAACCCTTAATGAAATGCTAAAGCTT
Source organism: Ochetophila trinervis (assembly GCA_003254975.1). NCBI lineage: Eukaryota > Viridiplantae > Streptophyta > Magnoliopsida > Rosales > Rhamnaceae > Ochetophila > Ochetophila trinervis. The sequence continues at coordinate 28,039 of QANX01002616.1, read as the reverse complement.
TTATGAAAAAACATACAACTTTTATTCTCTAGAACTCCTCTTGGGTCATACTTCTAACATGGTATCAGAGCAATAACTGATCTTAGAAGGGCTAGATTCATGCAAAGCAACCAGACCAAGTGAGTCTTGAGCCACTTGTTTTTTAGGGACCAAAAATTAGTTTAGAGCCTACTATTTTCTTCTTGTTTTCCTCTCTAAAAAAAGCCATGGCTTCAACCCATTTTTCAGCTCCCTCTCCACCAGTTTTCACAGGTGAAAACTATGCAATGTGGTCTATCAAAATGAAGCCTTATTTGCAAGCTTTTGACCTGTGGGAGGTCACAGAAGGAGGAATGGAACCAGAGCCATTGAGGGCAAACCCCACCGTGGCTCAAATGAAACAACACAGTGAGGAGGTTGCTAAGAAGTTCAAGGCATAGGCTGCCATCCATTCCTCTGTCTCTGACACTATCTTCATTAGGATAATGGTCTGTTCTACAGCAAAAGAGGCTTGGAATAAGCTCAAAGAAGAGTTCCAAGGAAGTGCAAAAACAAGGCAAATGCAAGTCTTGAACTTAAGGAAAGAGTTCGAGACTTTGAAAATGAAAGAAAGTGAGCTAGTGAAGGAGTTCACATATAGAGTTCTAAAGGTTGTAAACCATATTAGAGTGCTTGGAGAAGAGCTGCCAGACAAGAGGGTTGTTGAGAAGGTATTGGTGAGCTTACCCGAAAGGTCTGAGGCAAAGATTTCATCCTTGGAGGAATCAAGAGACCTCAATGAGATCTCTCTCTCGGAGCTCATCAATGCATTATAAGCTACTGAGCAGAGGAGGACTTTTAGAAAGGAAGAAACTATGGAGGGTGCTTTGTTCGCAAAGCAAAATGGAGAACCTGTTGAGAGAATAAAAAGGGGCAAGGAGAGCTTCAGTAAAGAAGGAGATAGGAGGAGATATGGTCCTTGTTTTCACTGTAAAAAGGAGGGTCATACAACAAAGTATTGTTGGTTTAGGCCAAATGTGCAATGCAAGAGTTGTAAGCAATTTGGCCATATAGAAAAGGTATGCAAAAGGAAAGGAGAGTATGTGCAACAAGCTAATCAAGCTCAAGAAACTGTAGAAGGCCAGCTGATTACTGAAACTCTATTTGCAGCCACTTGCTTCATAGCAGACAGCAGCAAAGGCAGCTGGATATTGGACAGTGGTTGCTCAAACCACATGTCATTTGAGAAGGATTTGTTCTGTCATTTGGACAAAAGTATAATGACAAGAGTGAAGCTAGAAAATGGAGCATATGTTGAGGCTCTCGGCAAAGGAAATGTGGTTATTAACACACTAGCGGGTACCAAGCTTATAACTGATGTCCTGTTTGCTCCAGATTTAAGTGTAAATCTGTTAAGTGTGGGACAAATGTTAGAGAAAAATTATTCTTTGAATTTCTCTAACAAGTCTTGCACCATATATGATTCTCAAGGATGTGAGGTGTTAAAAGTAGCCATGAAGGATAAGAATTTTGTGATAAATTTAGAGGAAAGTGACCATGCTGCACTTAGAACCAAAGCTGCTGATGAGTCACAGCTTTGGCAAAAACAATATGATGATGTCAACTACACAGCCTTGCTGAAGATTAATGTGGAAGTTCATGATAAATGGGACAAGGAGGTGATCATGTTTGCAACTTAAGTCATGAGTTGCCTAGAAAAACTAAATTTGCAAGTACTACATGTGGAGACAAATCAGAGAGAGTTTCTGACTTTGAAAGGAATGGTGAGGTATTGGATGGAAGTTGGCTTTCTAAACTTGAGCAGCAGCCAAGAGATAATTTTTTCTCTAAATTTGAAGTTAGTCATTTGATGAAATTATTAAATTCAAAAGCTATTTTAGAGCAAAGACAGAAAAATCAGAAAATGAGTGCAGGAGGAGAAGCTGAGAGGATTCACAAGAAAAACTTTCAGATTGCTTCACCATATTTATGTCAAAGTCTAGGTTGAAACTGTAACATCTTGTTTTAACAAAATACTAGAAATTTTCATTGTTGACCAAGTTTGACCAGTTTGACCATGAGTAGGCTCATAGTTGACTTTTTGTGTGGATATAATTTAGCTTTGGCGGTGGTACCGTTGTGTAAAGCTAATCGATATGAGTCCGTAGACTGGTAGTATGCTTGATTCGGGGCTAAGAACGTGAAGTTGTGGTTAAAATAGTGTGAGGGACATTTTGGTAATTTTGCAAGGCTGACATTAAAGAGTGAGAAATGACAAAATTGCCCATACCTGAATTTCTTAAATTTTCTAGAAGGGTCTGGAAATAAACGCCCTTATNCCCCCCCCCCCCCCCGATGGTCTCCCTCGCGCAGCCCCATCGCGCCCCTGTTTCTTCGCCTGCAACGGTCATCTTCCGGCGATACCGGGCCAGAAATTACCCGCAAATTGGAGTCGGCGGCCTCCTTTACCTACCCACGCCGGTGACAGCCTGTGGAGCAGCCCAGATCGCCGGAGAACACGATAAATCAAGACAGCTCTCTTGTTGCGATCCCCGGACTCCTGCGAGAAATCGGCCAACCCACCACCCGAGAATCGAAGCCGGCCCTCTCCTCTACCCAGCCAGGCCGGCGAGCGCCCGTGAAACTCCGTGAGTCGCCAGGAAGCTTGAAGAAACCGGCGAACCCGTTTCTCCTCCGGTCGCCGGATTTCGGTGGTTTCCGGTTACGAGGTTGGTCCTTTCCCTCTATTTTGGACCCCCTGAACCCGAATCCACGATTTTTTCTTCCCGAATCCTTTCAGTTGAGCGGTGTGTTGAATTAGTGTTCGGCCGCGAATTTTTGGCCATCACCGATGGTAATTGGGCAAAGTAAGATTACTATTGTTACCTATATTCTTCAAGCTTCATTTTGATATATAATTTGCATATTATAATTGGATATTTGAAATTTACTTAATTTTGAGCTATGTTGGTGAAAACTGTTAAAATGGAAATTATTTGGTGATTTTATGATTAATATATGAAGCTTGAGTTTAGGTTGAAGGATTATTATAAGTTGAGAGCAATTATGAATTGTGGGTTGGAATGGTTTTTGAGGAATGTAATATCTATAAATAATTATGTATATATGTGAGTGTGTGTGTGTATATATATATATATATTGAATGTGTATAGTTTTGTAATGGTTGTTCGCTTAAAGTGTGGGATGAATTTGAGCACCTCTGATGTTTGTTAGTGTAAATGTCTTATGATTGTGATACATATATATATAAATGTATATGTATATATATATACACTGAAAGTGTGGATTTGATGTTTTAATGATGAGTGTTGAATTGTGATATAACTATGTATGTATTTATGTTTTGGTGCTTTTCTTTTGAGTTTAAGATTTATTAATGATTGTTGATGTGCTCTTTTATTTAATGGGATTCCAAAGATTATATGTATATGATTGTGAGCATTGTTGTAAATAATTATGTCTATGTATAATTAGATTTGTGAGTTGTAATGTGAATAACTGATTTGTATGTGATAATTATTATGTGGATTTTGGTTTATGGATGATGATTTGAATGGAATTACAGTTTGATGTTTTGTCTGGAAATGTGGTTGAGGATTGTTATGGAGATTGTGGAAATTGTGGGATACATTTGGAGATGTTGTACAGTGATGTGAATGGTGCTGGTTATGATGTTGGAGAGGGTACCCTTGGCCATATGAAAGCCTTTCAAACGCCACGATTCCTAAAGACCAAGGATCGTGATGACTGCACCCCATTCCTGCTACGATGCCTTGGGGAGAAGGATCGTGATGATGGTTACCCAATACCCCATTCCCGCCACGATGCCTTGGGGAGAAGGATCGTGATGATGGTTACCCTTTTCTTGTGATGTTTAATTGTTAATGAATAATGTATGATATATATATATATATATATATTATCTTGTTATTTTTTCTAGAATAAATACATGCATATTCATATACGTGTTGAAATGGATATTTTATTTATGGATGTAAAGTAAATGTTGTGATTGTGATCATTTTCGTGAGAATTCAAAAATGCGTGATATCTATAGTTGATGACTACTTGGGCGATGGGATATGCCGGCAAGTAGGGAGGTGATTTGCTTGGGCGAGGAATTATGCTGCCAAGCTATGATTATTATCCTGTTAAATTTGTTTGAAAAGCTTTGATGAAATTAAAAGTGATTAAAATATGATAAGTGAGGAATGTGTGATGAATATATATTGATATTTATGTGGTTTACTTTGGTTAAGCTTCTTGTTAATTATTAGAGCTTATTTTGGATTATTGATGTGGTTGAAAGTGGGTTAGAACGTATAATTGTCAAGTTGACTTCTGAATAGCATTTGTATTAGAAGTGGCATATTTGGTGTAAATATGCTTTAAGAACTACAGTTAGCTTGATCCCTATTAATAAGGGTATGTAGGCAGCTCAGTTGTTTCTAAACTGAGTCCAGCTACGGAAAAATATAATTGATATATTTTATTTGCAGGTGGAATTATTCTGAGATGTGATTAATGTGTTGAATTGGTTGCTGGTAGATTGGATAATATATATGAATGCTTTTCCTTGCAGGATTGTAATTATATATATTTGGAGAATGTCAAAAAAACAGACAAAATGCTACCAAAATTTTTAATAATGTTTCTGGCAGTAGAGAAAATTTTCCCGTTGGTTGGTTTTCGGTATATTAATAATGGTTTAATGGAGTTAAATGATTGCTTATTGGCTTAATAGAAACATTGAGAACTCTCCTCAATGTTTCCCCCAAAATTGCCAAGGAGGAGTGTTGAAGGTGGCACTTTTGGTGACATGGCTGCTGATATGGCAGAGAGGTTAAATATGATAACATATTTTGTGCAAACCAGATTAGTTCAAATCTGGTTGTTTTTGGACCAGCCTTGTGTTAAGTATCTTGGTTATGTGTGAAACAAGTAAACTAAGTGTACCTTGTGTTTAGTCTTATTTTGGCTGGTCTTTGTATCAGTTTTTACAAGCCTATGTTATGATGTTTAATAGGAGTAATCAAGTCTGTAAAAGACAGCATGGTCGCATGTCAAATGACAGAGGTTAAGTATTTTTTTTGTTTCTAATCTTGTATATACCCTTAATGAAATGCTGAAGCTTTTATGCAAAAACATACTACTTTTCTTCTCTAGAACTCCTCTTGGGTCATACTTCTAACAATGCTCTTCATTATATCAGATGCAATCTCTCTTTTCTCTTCCACCACTGCAGTTTTGATGTTCTTGGGAATCCTCACCTCAAGATATGCTGTAGATGATTTCCTTGAATCTCTGCCTAAGAAGCTCATAATTGGTCTCTGCACTCTTTTCTTCTCCATTGCTGCCATGATGATATCTTTCTGTGCTGCTATTTTCATAATGCTTGATCAGAAATCTGGGGTTGTATTCCCAATCATCAATCCATGATGATTGATGTTGGCAGAGATTCGAGGAAATCATCTACAGCATATCTTGAGGTGAGGATTCCCAAGAACATCAAAACTGCAGTGGTGGAAGAGAAAAGAGAGATTGCATCTGATATGATGAAGAGCATGAATATTTTGTCATCTAGAAATTTTGGGAAACCAGTTCTTTCGTCGTTCCCACCAGGAACTGTGAATGCTGCAGCAAACATGATTGTAACAATCAGTGCACCAACAACACTACATGAAGTTGCTGTCTCTTTCATCCACTTTTCTCCGTCAGAAATCAATTCCTTGTGTTCTTTTGTAAATAGTTGTCTTGGTTTCATGTACTTTGAGTTCGTGTGTCCATATGTCCATGGAGGTACAACCGACTCAACCTCCTATATATATAAACATATATATATATATATATGAAAGAAAAACATATATATCAAATTTATGTCATATAGCAAAAATATAGTAAATATAATTAAAAACCATATCTCAAGGGGGATTAGTTGCAGCTTCAGTGAAACTAAAAGGCCTAAATTACAATGAAATGAAAACTAAAGGAAATAATAATTTGCAATAAATTTTATTTTAATATTGGCAATGTGAGATAGAGTCATTAACCACCAAAACATCAGCCAAAATATTCAATTGGACCGAAACGCAACAAATCGAAACTTGATGACATAAATTGCAACGTTTTAAACTTAAGTTTAACTTTCTTGAACTAGAAAGTAATAAAATACAGTTAACCTTTATTTGAATAACTACTAATTTACTATTTCTAGATAATAATTTTGAGACTCTTAAAACTTTTGTTATAGAAAATAATAATTTTGCCACAAGATTGTCATCATAGCGATGCATGCTTTAGTTATTTAATAACTAAAATATGTATACCTTTTAAAACATATTGTTAGAGTTAGTGGCATTTTTAGTGAATAAATTAGATCAAGTTGACAGCTTGAAGATAATTTCGCAAATGAATAGGCAGTCAGCCCTAATGGAAGGAAGGCTACAGCAAAATCTATTTGTATTTTGGTTTAGTTGCAATGTAAATTTACTAATTGGTTATCAAGTGACTAATTTAGTTTGTGTAGTTGTATTGTATTGTTGTGTAGTTTAGGCTAAAATTGGGGAGATATTTTTGTAAAAACCTGAAAAACATTAAATGGTTAATGTTGTGGCAATTTAGGTAATCCAATCCAGGTAGTCTTTATTGTCAAGAAGTTGATGAACAATTCCAGCTGGGACAACACCTTTAGTACTCATAGTTCTAAATATCAAGAATAAATATTATTCAATTATTTTGAGAAATGAAGTAAACAAAATAATCATGCAATATATAAGTTATTTTGTATAATAAAAATGATGACACACTCCTTATTGGCTTATGCTTTTAAAAAAAGTAATAATTCAATTTTGTATAAAAGTCAAATATCTACCAATTCCACCAAAAAAAAAATTACATGTAACGAGCCAAAATAAACAAATAATTTGTAATAGCTAATAAAGAAAATTGTTTTATGATCAAAATGCATGATCCTAATTTTATTAAACAGTTTAATTAAGATGGATTTCCATGAATGATAACTAAGAAAAGAAAAGTATAACTAAGTGCTTAATTACTAAAGTTAAAAATCTAAAAAAATTAAACCAAAAAATAGAAAACTAAAAGCATAAATATTACCAATTAAACGGCCACTGCTAGTGAAAGTAGAAATCTTACATTGCGAGCGATGATGATGTCCCAAGAATGAAGTTGCAGGCTAAAAAACTGTTTGTAGAAAGTTTTGAAAAATAAAATAAATAAAATAAAATGCAGTGTAGAGCTCTCAGCTGCAAGAAGACTTTTGACAAAATTATTTATGGAGCTAGCCAAGTAGTATATGATTCTTTAATTTTAGGGTAAATGCATAAAACCTCTTGCACATATTTATAGAATTTTTTATCATCTATATATTTTTATACATATTTAAATATCCATGGCGTNTAGCCAAGTAGTATATAATTCTTTAATTTTAGGGTAAAATGCATAAAACCTCTTGCACATATTTATATAGAATTTTTTATCATCTATATATTTTGATACATATTTAAATATCCATGGCGTAGTAAAAAAGGAGGCATCAGATGTAAAGAAAATTCTTTAGAAAAAAAAGTAAAATTGAGAAATCCAAGAAAAGAACAAAGCAAATATGCAAAGATTGAAGGATTTTTATTTTTTATTTTTTTATTCCAAAAAGAGAATGGAAGAGTAGAAGAAAAGAATAAACTAAAAACTATATGCTTAAAAATATATTAAATATGGAGAAGACCAATACTTCTCTCACCCAAAAATTACCTTGTCCAACTGAGTTATATATCTTTTCTTTTTCTGAGAAATGACTTATTTATTTAATTACCAATTAAAAAAGTTAGACATCTAAGTTTAAGCTTAATTTTGAATACTGTAAACCCATCTTATACTTTATATTAGGGCTACAAGCTTGCTCACTCTTTAGGCTATAAACAATATTATATTATTATTTTTTTGGCTGCAATAAACTATATTAATCTGGCATGATTATGACAAGAATATATATACTGTTTATATTGGATCTAACAAGCCTCGTTCATAAATACTAGTCAAATTAATCTCACTCATATTTACTACACTAAGCAAAGTATATGAACAATATAAAAACTTCGCAAATTGTAAACATAAAAACAACTTATTGTGAGACTCTTTAAACATTATTTGGTTGAGATGTCTCATTAAAAAATGTCCTTTTTGCACTAGGAGTTAATTTGTATTTCTTCGTAATTTTGTATTTCTTCTCTTAGAATTATAAATGTAATAGGAGTAGGACTCTATTATCTAAGGCTAAGGGATTGTAAATTTTGATGGATTTTAAAAAAAAATTAAAACTATATCCAATTTTGATTGGTATGGAGTTAAAAAGAATTTGATGGATTTTAATTAACTAAAAGTCCAAATAATGACTTTTACTTGGAATGACAATATTGCACATCAGATTATAATTCCAGGCATATCATTGTCCAACCTGAGAAAATAATGACTTTTACTGAGAATGACAAATATTGCCCGTCAGATTATGACCCCAGGTATATCCAACCCAACCGGGCAACTCTATCGGGTTTTATGTCGGGTTTAGGCTTTTCAAATTTATATCCAAAGCTTGTCGGATCGGGTCCAGATTTTGGACCAGTGTTATGCAAGACCATTACAAAAGGTAATTTTGTATAATACTTCAAAAAGAATAAAGGAATGAGTTCACTGAATAATTTACAGAAAATTACAAGCGTTAATTTATAAAAATTTAAATTTGTTACCAGAATTATCATGTAATTCAGCGTCTTTTCCTAATGAGGCTGCTTGGTCAAGCCATTACACATCCTCTTTTTGCTCACCTGTAAACTAGTTTCAACTAGACGGAGATGAACACCTGAATCAATGAATTTTTTTAAATCTTCCTATACTCTGCGAAGTGAAGATAAGTTACAGAACAAGCGATCAAAAATTTAATGAGAAGTTATTCGCCCTTCTCATTATTTCATCAATGGTATCTGAATGAGTATTTGCTAGGTAAGAAAACTCCCCTGCCACCCTGCAGCCGCTAAATTTTAGTAGGCGATGCATTAGGCCGATCACCAGTGCAGAATGCTAGGATTGAGTAACTAAAACGAAGAGAAACCAAGGATGGTAAGAACTCATATGTCAACCTCCTACTATCTTCCATCGTTAACCAGACCGACCTTTTGATCTTCTACGTTTCCCGAGAAGTTTCAGCATGTTATCAGTGACATCAGGTGCGGACTTGTCATCTTCATCTCGACTGTTGTCAGAAGTATGAGTTAACCATGCCAACGCCTCTACAGCAGCATCCCTCTCAGCAAGCTGCTTGTTTTTCTTAGGTTTTCCAACAAACTGCATACCCTTAAACTCTACCAGTGCTCTGAACTCATTTGTCTTGAGGTGCTTTGTTTTGTATTTTGGAGGAGAGTGTCCTGCCCTCATCATCAGAGTTTGCAGCAAGCTCTTAGGATTCGTTCCATCTCTTGTGAATCTGTCATCCTTGCCAGGCTCCTTTGACTTCTTGCTATCTCTGCCAAAAACAAATCTCCCTTCACATTGATCTCCAGATACCAGCTCTTGAACCGCAAGCATAAGGTATTTCCCTTCCTTGTGAATGTCCAGTCTAGGATCTTCAAGCTGCAAAATTATAGTTCAAAAGATTAACAAGAATAGCTACAACAATTGTTTTCTAGTAAAGCAGACCGAAAAATAATCATCAGTGAAAGAAATTAGATGTGTAAGGCAGCAAATATGTTGTGAAATAAAAAATACTATATCACTTGTTGATAAAACCATAGCAGGTTTTTCAAGAGAAATGTAGGAATTCAAGATCTAATACCGGAAAAAAAAATGACAGGAAAAAAAATGACAGACAATAGTCTGTAGTGGTTCATCAATTCCAGGCTGGACCATATACAAGGTGCATGCAGGTAGGGTCTCTAAAGCACTGATGTGATATATTTTCTGATTTCCTATCTACGAACTAGTTATATCCATCTTTAGGAAAATAGATCATCTCAGATAAAGGTCTTGATGATATTGCAAGATTTTAATAAACAGGAAAATACATATTATTTTATGTTTCCAACAATTTTTGTAGTGAACATAGTCCAAAGGTAAACAATTATGCTTAAAACAAAGAAACAAAAGCATATCTGCAAAATAAAATTCGCAAAATCAAATTCCAGGAAATCCTTTTTCTTCCCTGTTTGATGCATTAGGTAAGTTCCTTTAAGTGACAAAGGGAAGAACAACAGGAAGAAAGTAACAACACAAAAGTATCTATGTCGACTATGTTTCACAATGAAATACTCAAATGTTCCAACTATTTGAGATATAGTTATTAATGTATAATACAGTCCCGAATTGGGAAAAGAGAGGAGAAACAATTAAATTATTTGCATATTTAATTCTAAAATGTTATCATTACGGGTTGGAAATCTGAGCATAATTGTTTTGGCTAAATTACCTTCTTTTGGATGAGCTTATTTAGTTCTTCCTTTAGCTTCAAATAGCATTCTGACAAACTAGGATCCATAAAGAAGTCGACATACCCGTCCAACATTTTCAAATGTCCAAGCTGAAAAAAAGAGTTAAAATATAAAGCAAACTATAAATTACTAAATCCAAGCAGTAAATTTCATTTAAATTAAAACTTGGGGATATGCCAGTAGAAAAAATACCTGCATCCCTTGGTTCAGCGCACCACCAAAAAGAACGAGTATTGAATCAGAGACACCAGTGGAATCACGTATGAAAACAGTATTGACCTTAACTTTTTCACCAAATACCAGCCATGGATAAGGAATAGTTTGGTAACGTGCATTCACAGAATTCTGGAGTAAAATAGTTGCTAGTATCAATTAATTACTTGCAAAACTATGGATAATTTAGCAAGACAACAGAGACCAATAAAAAAATAACTTCAAATTTGTTGCTCTATTAGGAAGTTATTCTACCTTTTACCTGGCAAGAAATAGTAATTTATTAATGAACTTGTTTGGTATAAATAATTTTAATGATTTCAAAATCCAACAAATGCTAAATTTAGATAAGAATTCACTTTTTATACTTTGAGGGATTAAACTAGATTATTGGCTTCTGATCTGCATTAAAGTACATGACTATCGCTGTAAAGCATGAAAGATGGTTAGTGGCAAGGTAAGAATCCTTCACTTCCGTTCCCCATGTAGATAGGTGGAACTGCAAAGAATGATAAATAATTGGACTCACTTCGTAATTGCTTAAACTTGGAGATAAGTAACTTAACATCACATCAAAGTTAGGTTGTTTGGTTGTTTGCATATAAGACCCACATTTGGTTCCCAATTATTCAGTGGGCAAACATGTGAGAGAGAATGTTAGAATATATGATGCTGGCTTAACATACTAACTGGACCTTAATTATTATATATGGATAGGTTTCACCATTAGAGGCAAACCACATCCTCTGTAAAAGAGCAAATAAGCAGGGGGGGAAATAACAGAAAAAGAGAGAAGAAAAGAGAGGGGGAGGATGGAAAAGGCGTTTTTACTCACTGCATATAGTAAAACCTGGCCATCATCCATTGTTTTGAAAGACATGGATGTCTCTCGGTGCTGCAAGTACAAAAGAAAGTGTCAACAAAAATCTGAAATTTTAGGATTAGACATTCAGAGTACATTTCCAAGTAGATAGCCCTTACCACTACAGATGCTATGCCAGGAAAAAGGCCCGAACAAATGATTGCACGAACTAATGACTGGTTGTGACTTAATCTGTTGTTGATGCTTGCATCTGCATCTACCAAGCCAGCATCTTTCAAGATGAAGCTAAACTGCTTCCGAAGAGAATGGATAGCCTGAAGAGTTTGAGCTGAGAGGAAATTTCTCCAGCAATACTCATATGCTGATCCTTCTCTTTCTGCATCTTTCCATCCTTCATAAGCACGAACAAGAGCCATATGATCACTGTAATCTTTTGCGGAAAATCTAGACTTTGCTGTCCCCGCTAACTGAACCGCACAAAAGAAGGCAGTTAATATTTTTTCTTCAGTAAAAGTTCACAAGCCAAGCTGGAGCCGAGCTACAATTTAAATATCCCGAGGACAAATGGTTTATTGCTTCAAGAAAAATTATTAAGCCTGTGATATGCCAGACAGTAAACGCTAGTAATCATGCATGGAACTAGGGAATTGTATTCACAAAGTGGCTGGAGGAAGAAGAAAATGTTGGCATATAGAAAAATAAGTTCAAATAGAGAAAAAGTTATTTCTATTTGAGATCAGCGAAAAATAGATGGGCCTCCTGCCTTCCTACTCACCTGCAGAAGTATGATAACTAGAAGCTAATTGGCCAACAGCTTGTGGGGATGAAGGAAATAGATACGTCTAAAATTTGTTCATTTTATGCACTAGTAGGTATATGTTGAATTTGGTACTTACGTCTTTTTTCTCTTGAGGCAATAAGAAAGGATCCCTAACACTAAGCCCAGACACTGTTGTAAGAATAGGATCAAAGCAACGGAAGACAGCACCCATAATCAGCATTTTCCCAAGCTTGGGATCTACTGGAAGCATTGACAAAAACTTTCCTGATCAAACAAAACAGGGAAAAAAAGCAAAGTATAAGCAGCGAGACAATGCTAAGTAGTTTAAATTAAATACAGAGCACCCCATTTTCTCGCACAGGATTCAACTAACTAACCAAGCTCAGTCAATTTTTCCTTCTCATCTAATGCTCCAATCATCTTCAGAAAACTTATGGCATTTTGGACCTGTAATTTGTTGGAGTTCTCAATTTGTGTGTTTAAGCAGTCAATAAAATAAACATATAAAGGCGCTTTCAAACCAAAAAGGTTATAAATAGGAAATCAGTAGGCCTACATGATATAGAGATAGATAAATTAACCCTCTTCTTGATTAGCAATTTTTATAATTGATCTAGAACATGGAAAAAGTTATCAAAGCTGATTGGGCTAAGTAGAGATTTTCCATACACGACACTCAGATGGGCATCAAGCAGAGTAAACAGCAATAGATATTTAATTGAACAACATCACTTACAGCAAGGCGTGCTGGTGGCTGCAGAGCAGATGATAAAAATTCTCCTATACTTTCAACCTGCAAGCTTTTTATTTGCAAGCAGAGAGAGTTCAAAGGAGTTCTTAGAAGTTCTGGAAGTTGATATTCTGCAAAAGCTTCATAAACACATTTGGGGTAGAGGTGGTAACATTCACCTGGTTGCACACGGCCAGCCCTACCCCTTCTCTGCAGCAAAGAAGATTTCCAACAAGACAGAAATAGGTTTGTGCATATTAGAATTAAAGATTTGAACATTAAAAACAACGTCAGCTCTAATAACATGCTCTGCTATTATTCAACCAAAATCATTAAATTAAAGTATTAGGACATGGACCCAATTATGTAAATAAACTAAGATAAACACACAATTAACACAAGCATGGTTTGACCACCTACTAATAGCATGTCTATTCAAATACTTGTACGGATACAAAATAAAATAGGTTAAGATTAAGCAAGTTTCATTGATGATGCGTAGATGAAATTAACTATTATGCACTACAAATATAAGGGAAAATCGAGGCAAAGTGGGCCTAGCTAACTCTCTTACTTGTCGTGCAGATGCTTGTGATATCCAAGATGGTAGTAGACAAGGCGTATTATTTAAAGCATCATAAGTTGTCTCTTTTGCTTTTCCACAATCAACAACAAAAACTATATCATTGATTGTAATGCTTGCCTCTGCCATATTTGTAGCAAGAACTACTTTACGCACATTATGAGGTGCTCTCTCAAATATGAGTTTCTGCAGAAAATGGTATCAGAATACAATGAGAAATATGATCTGAAATGAGCACTCAATGAATAAAATGTCTCTTTATCTGCAATAAACCAATTTAAGTCCAAGTACAAACCTAAGGCACAATATGCAAACAGAAAACATTTAATTGAAAGGCAGACACTTCCAGGTGCAACTTAAACTGTACAAAACAAAAAGTGATTTGCACAATTTTGAAAAAACATGCAAGTCCCCATAAAGCCTTCCCTTTACTTTTCCATCAAATCCAATGAAGCACTGAACCAGTAAGGATTAACAAGATTTAGGATAAACTTAATAAACCAACCTGTTCAGATGTTGCCATTGAACCATGGCAAGTTAGAAGCAAAACTCTGTTAGGATCACCCAAAAGGGGATGCGCTTTAAGCTGATCTCTCAAGCAGCTGATATCCTCCCACCCAGTCATGAACACTAAAACAGCACCTGGTCGCTCCTTTCGACATATGTGGCATAGAACTGCCTCAATAAGATTGAATCCTATGCAATCAGGCACCCACGATGCTAGAGAATCACGAGCTCTGGGGCTATAGGTTTCAAAGCTTGATTTATTAAGAGCATCCTGAACGGGAATAAAAAGTTACGTAAAAATCAACATCAGATTTAGCACACAAGGCTTCAGAATTTAACTAACCAAATTCTTGTAAAGTCAATATATTACAAAAAAAAAGGAATAGATGAAATGCATAAGGTCTTTTTAGATGCATGCGAATGTGAATCTATTTTGTTCTTAGAGCGAGTATAATTTTTTTATCTGATTGTATACCCCACCACGTTTATTACAATGAATTGCAAACTACGTAGCTACAAATCCAGGAAAATAATTATTCAAAGTTTTTCTCCACCATTATAATGAAAGAATATATAAGAAAAGTTTACGTTATATACAAACCCATAACCTGGGGCCTGGACTTCCTGACAGCCAATGTGATGGGGTGACAGACATTATACAGGAAACACTTAAATTATACCTAAACATCATACCCATATAATATCACTTGATATCTTTTCTTTTTTAATTTTTCATTGTGGGGAAATACCAATAGTTTAAGGCCTATTTGGACCAAATTTTAATTTTATATTTTGTTAAAACAAGTTGCAGAAAAATGTTGATTTCAGTTGTTTCCAATTAGATTATTTTTCTCTGAACTGCGAGTAGAGAACAGTTTTTGGAAACATAATTTTGATAATTCCACAATAAGCTTCTTTTCTGAATATTATTTTAAAAGCAGTTTTCAGAAACTCATTTCATTACATTTTTCTCAAGATTTTAAAACAGAAAACCGCTTTTCCCCAAGTTAAAGCAACAATATTCTTTTTTGCAATGAAGCTATAGTGGAAACTCCATAATATGTGCAAAAATATATAAAGTTAAAAGCAACAATAGAGGCAACTCTGTGATAAGTGCAAAAATGATAATATAACATAAATGTTTAAAAAAGAAGGGAAAGAAAAAAGAAACGGGAAAGACATCACATTGTGAAAATCCTCTATTTTATATACACACACATAAATGAGTTCAATAACAAATTACAGTATGTAACCATTCTTTCTGCGACAAAAGCATACCTCCACAAGAGTTGTGATCTGGTTTTTCCTTTTCCTTGGAACTAGCTGTTTCTGTGTTTTCCACAGTTTCTCTTGGCCATAATCATCAATTTGGTTGAAAGGAGAGAGTTTATATCCAGTTAATTCCAGTACATCTTCCAAAAAGCGTGCTTCTACAGGATAAGCAAAGCCCTAAATATAATACAAAGGCATTAAAAACCATGGAGAAATTATTAGGTTAGAGACCATTTTACTTGCACAGCCAGTTACAATCCACACCATAGACAAAGAAAGGACCATAACCAACTACACATGGCACAACATAAACCTTTTTTTACTTATTTTCAAAAGAAGAAAATAGAAACTAAAACTAAACATAATATATTTACAGTCACATTGATGATTTTATGTCAACAGTTAAAATAATAATATGATTTTCATTTAAAATGGTCAATAATTAAGCATAAACATGATAGTTAACTTGTCTGATATCCTTTTGAAAGTATAAAGTATAAACAAAATAATCAGCTTATCAGCAATTGATCACTCGTTAAACCACACAATTTCTCATAGATAATTTTCATTCAAAAAGAGCAGTCCAAATGAGCAGTTTTCCCATGCATAGTAAGGATGAAAAAGAATCAAATATACACATCTCATAACTGTAATATAACTGATTATACAATACAAAAGGACAACAGTATAAAAAACTTATATTAATTAAAAAAACCTATTACTATCAAGTAATACATGACAAAAGTAATTTTTCAGTACATTCCAAGGAAAGAAAACACTTTTGTGTGTTTAAGATTGGAAATTTATGAAGAAAGACACTAATAAGGATTCTATGCAAATATGACAAGTTGTTACTTCTCTATTAAGGATTTATTTAAAAATAATCAAAATATATGTAAATGAGTTGCCATTATTTAGATGACGTTTCGTGCCAAATAGGATGTCCTTACCAAAGGTCCTTATCGCATCCATACTACATCATAACTCTCTCTCTCTCTCTCTCTCTCTCTCTCTCTCTCTCTCTCTCTCTCTCTCTCTCTCTCTCTATATATATATATATATATATAGAGAGAGAGAGAGAGAGAGAAAAATGATCTAGTGGGCTACCTAGCCCGTGTTATTATACCATATGATGATGCGGCACAAGAGTTTTAATTTTTTCACCCACTAGAATTGGATTACCAGTGAGACCTACAGGCTCTGTGGCATTTTAAGTTATTAAATTTAAAAGGTTCACTTTCCCTTATTATGGTTTTAGTATTAAAAAAAAAATTATATGTTCCCAATTAAAATTTGTCATATAAATTGTGTTCCCACTGGTGATGATCACAAGTGGTGACAAATAGCAAAATTCGCGTGCGTGCGTGTGTAAATGGAAAATTTCATCTACATCCCTTAAGATTGGACAAAAATACAACTAGCCACCCAACCATTTGAAAATTCAAAGAAAAAAATTACAAGATGTATAAAAAAAAAAACATATTATTCACACATCATAAGCATAATATTCATAAACATCGGGGAGTTGGATAATGAAGTGCTCATTTTATAAAATTTTATTTTTTGTTATTAGTTTTTGTTCTTAATATTTTTGAAAAATGGAGAAAAAAATATAGTTTGTAACCATCTTTGCTTTTTGTTTTGGAAACCGTTTAGTTCTAAAACCATTTCAAGTTAAGAACTATCTATCATCTCTCTCCTTTTTTTCTCTAGTATTATTTTCCTTCTCTCTACTCTCTCCTCTCTCCTCATCTTCCTCTCAGTGCTATCCTATTTCCCTCATCTTTCATTCACAAAAAACTACAAATATAAACAAAAATATGTTACCATACAAGTTTTATGCTTTTCTTTTCTTTTAAAAAAATAAAATAAAAATAAAAATAGCTTTTCATTTTCAGAATTTTAAAAATCCAGAAACTAGAAACAAACTATAGATTATAAACAGCAGAAAACAAGCTCTAACATATAACTACTCATTTAAACCATGAAAATAAAGAAAAAATAAAACTGAAGGTTTCTTACTGGAATGTGAATCATTGGTGCTCCCTCAAAATAATTGGAAAACAGTTCAGCATTTAGAGTGGCACTCATTAAAATTAGTCGCAGATCCCGACGACGTGGCAGTAGATCCTTCAACACAATCAATAGGAAGTCTGCAGAAAATTAGCAACAAGGATAATTTAGAATTATGCTACATTGCTTCTCTATCAAATCTACCATAATACAGTTGTCAAAATATTTACCTTCATTCATTCCTCGCTCGTGAATTTCATCAACAAATACATGGGTTATACCATTTAAATTGCGATCACTCAGCAAACGCCGAAGTAGAATACCACTGGTACAGAAAAGCAGATGGGTGTTTTTCCCTTTCATTCCCTCTAATCGAACTTTATAGCCAACCTAACAAAGAATCTCTGTTTTGGTATAGTTGCAAGCATAGAGAAGCATTCAATTTAAAAACCTAATCCCATTTTTTTCTCTTTGAGCATAAATTTAATAGTTTCTTATGTGCACATGTGTCTGTTTTCAGGGAGATGGCTCACCGTTTCACCAAGCGGCTCTCCTCTCTCTGCAGACACTCTTTCTGAAACAGCCATAGCAGAGATTCTCCTAGGCTGAGTACAGATGATACTGCAGAATGCTCCACGTCCAGATTCTATTTCTGACTCCAAAATATATTGAGGAAGTTGAGTGGTCTTGCCACATCCAGTCTCTCCAGATATTATTATCACCTATCATTTGTAATAACTTATTAGGAAAGCTGGAAGTAATTAACAACTATAAAAAAATTCAGAAACTTATTTTCTTAAAACTTTCATTAATTTTTGAAAAGATATAATAAAGAGAAACAACTTTAGAGTAATACATATCCTCCTCGCAAGGTATAGAGTTTGTATAAAAATGTTACTACAAGTTGATAAAAGCATAAAGCCCCAAATGTTTTATTAAGATACATAAAGAAATAAATACTATATAGCACTTGATGAAATTAAAAAATATTCTAGAGCATGAGAAGTCCTCATAAACATAAAATTCTAAAATACAAAATATTATGTCAGCTCAATTATAACAAGTAAAATGATAAATCACAAAACTCCTTCGCCAATGACACCCACAGTGAATCCTATTAGTCCATACTTAATATTTTCTCAATAAAATATTTAAATGAAGACCACAATTTAAAAAAAAAAAAAAAAAATTTAATATATAGTAACCATTATAAATTTGGTTGTAAATAGAGGGCCACAAGTGTATTGAATCTATCAATCTGCCAAAATCAAAACATGTATTTTTATCCATTGTTTTAGCTACAGGCACATCAATCACTTTAGATGACCCAAAATGAGGATGGTTCCAAAGATGATTATTCTTCATCTCAACTACCAAAATGGCTCAGTAGCTCCTAATCATGTAACTCCTTGACAATTCCAAAAAAAAAAAAGGAACTGATTTGATTTCAAAAATAAATTTATTAAAGAGCATACATATTCACCTCTACAAAGAGTAACTATGAAAAGGAAAAGCAGATGCTTTCAAGTTTCAAAGGGACTAAATTTTATGATTTAACTGAAATGAGCTTAAACTGCATATAACACACAAATGCCTGAGAAATAATCAGTGTTACTGCCTTCTAAAAGCAATAACAACTAAAAGAACATTCTTGCACATCTAAGCTTAAAGTGAGGAAACAAATTCCATACTCAAACCTGATTTTGCGCAATTGCTTGGAGTAGCCTTTCCTTCTCTTTGAACGATGGCAGAGATTTACGGAAGTCCAGCATTTTCTTGCCTTCAGGTGATTCCTGTGTAAGAGACAATACATGCAGAAAACAGACCAAATAATAAACAAATTATTGATAAAAAATTTACTTTAGGTATCTACTCTAGCATTTAAAAGAAAAGCTAGGTCACTACAAGACATGTTATGATAATGATAAATTAACAAAAGGAAATTTTCCAATTGCAACTCAGAACAGCAAGCATGTGAACTTATTTATAGACTTGGGAAATTTTATTTACAGTTTCCATCTCTTTAATAAATACCTGCCAAGTTCTTTGCATATTACGCATTCGCAAACTCCGTTTCTGAAGAACTTTCTCCATAACAGAGTCATCCAGTAAAGAATTGGTAGTCTCTTCTAGATTCACATCATCAACCTGGTCAATAGACTTACCATCATCTGCATTGTCAGTGACCTTTCCAGAAATTAATTGGCTTCGGTCTAAGTGCTCCTGCAGTAAACCCTCAACTCTTCTTTGCAAACCTAGTGGTATAACCACCTGCAGAAATGGGTGCATGAGAGATTCAATTCTCCACACTAACAAGACCACTCCTAGAGGAAAAGATTCTCATGCTTTTTAAAATTCGTCAGAAATGATTACCTCCCTTTGTGGCCGCTTATCATCCAAATCTGGTCTATAGTTCGGAAGAGGAACCTTGCTGGCAACCACCACCTTCCCATACATTTCACTATGATTTCAAAGAACAGTGTATAAGTTGAGCCAAATTGCCTACTCATTATTTATACAGAAAGTAAACAAAACGGTGACAATGATGGGAAATGCTTCTTCACCTATAAAGTCCCATCCTTTTTGCAAGGTTAGATATCTGCTCATAGTCTCTCCTATCTCTCTTATCTCTTGACACAATCTCTTGGTCCTTTTCATTGCGTAACAGCAAGCTCATTTTCCATTTCCACTCATCAATGTTGGCCACTGAAGAAGATGCCTAAATTTAATCCATTGACATATAATTCTCAGTTTCCAATATAATATTTTTTTCGTAAATCCAATCCAAATTTAATTTTAAGAGGGAAGAATAAAAAATCTTTATCCATAAAACAACCAAAAGGATACTCAATAATTTTTTTGAAACAAATCAAATACGCATAATAAAGCCAGGATGCAAGATTAAAAAGCATATTACAACAAACAAAAACAAGATAGTTTTTGCGGGTCAGGAATTGTTTCCTCATGTACCACGAAAATATATGTCAAATGGTTAAATGGGCTTACTTTATGGTAATGGCTCTTTAAATTTGAAGTCTTTCTTGTTCTATTGAGTTTCAATGAAGTGGAAAAATTATTAATTTTTTTTTTTCCCTTTCCATATATCAAACTAAGTACATTCACTGCCTGTTTGCATGGCTTTCAAGAAGTTGCTTTCACTAACTTTCAGTTTTATTACTCAAATCTCTATTTTTTTTCTTTTCCGTAAGCCAAAATAAATTTAAAAGAAAAAACCTGGTGGTTCTCAAAATCGCACTCGTACTCGTCGTCGGAAAATTGCTCGGCGGCGTATCCGCAAAAGCCACGATTTGGGAGAAGGAATCGGCCATGAGAAATGGAAGAATGCGGAGGGAGTAGCAGAAGCAGAGTGAGCAAGGGATTGTTTGCCCTAAAACAACAAGAAGAAGAAGAAGGAAGAGTTCGATAGCAGCAGTTGGAGAAGAACTTGGTGCTTGCTAAGAGAAAAGCAAGGGCAGGCTTGGAATTTCGCATTCTATCAAACTCCCCCGCAAGGAGTATCAGTCATGCGCTCTAGCTTCAGTTCCAGTTGTGTTTTACTTAGGTTATCACTTTCCAATTTATACTTTTCTTTGTTTTTCTTTTCATTTTCTATTTTTCTGTCATAAAATGATAGCTATTCTGATAAAAACAAAAACAAAACAACCCAAAAAAGACAAAAGTTTATAAAATTGTTTTTATTATATGTAGATTAAGAAAAAAAATTACAATAATTTTGTTATTTTTTTGGATTCCTTTGAATGTATTTCATTTTTTTTCTGTTGCTAAAAGTATTTGAATATTATATTAAAAATGAAATATGGGATCGAATTAGAAAATAAGAGGAAAATATTGATTGAATGCTAATTTGTAAGGAGTTTGTAAACATATAATGTGAATTAATAAGGTTTTAATCGATGATAATTGGTAAATGAGTAATGAATAAACA
This sequence comes from Ochetophila trinervis, assembly GCA_003254975.1. Lineage (NCBI taxonomy): Eukaryota > Viridiplantae > Streptophyta > Magnoliopsida > Rosales > Rhamnaceae > Ochetophila > Ochetophila trinervis. The sequence goes on along the minus strand of QANX01002616.1, from coordinate 6,696 downwards.
AAATACCTTCATTTATTAAATTTTTGCAGTTTGATCTCTGATTTTTCTTTGAATATTTTTTGGCACTTTGATTCTTTAATATTTTTATTTAGCTTTTAACAGTTTTGAAGCATATATATAACTTGCTAAAAAATAAAAGAAGAAATTATAAAATTAATAACCTTAAAAGTCATGTGCCTATTATAGCAAGTGTGTTGCAGGCNAAAAAAAAAAAAAAAAAAAAAAAAAAAAAAAAAACCTTAAAGTTTCACAAAAATTAATATTAAAGACCAAAATGTAAAAAGCTTAACAATTAAAGGGCTCAATATCCACAAATAATGCCTTTAGGAAAAATAAAGTGGTACAATTATGCTTATCAATTTGAGTTATATTTCATTATAAAAAAAATAAATAAAAAAACAGAAGTTATGTTTCTTATATTACCTATTAATTTAAAAGAAATGTTATTTAAAAAGTTTATTTGGTAATTAGAAGTCTAAGAACCACTTGATTTTACCACATCGCAGCAGGTAAGTGGTGGCAGCTCAAACTTGGATGCATTGCAGTGTGTATTATATGCTCTACAACTATTAACTTTGTTTATTAAATTTTAGTTACTAAATTAATATTAACAAATTGATAATGTTATAAAACTATAGAAATTAAATCAATAAAAGTAAATCAAAACAAATCATTTAATACTAAAAATATAGTTAACAAATATAGTGAATTAGTTGCGACAAAATTTATAAAAAACATTAAAAAATTTGATCTATAGATTATAGAATTATTCCATAAAGTTTCGGCCCGAACCCGTTTAGCTTTCGGGTTAACAAACATCGGGCGGAGAAAAGCGAAAGAGAAAAAAAGTGCAAAGTGAAAGTGGGGCACAGGATTCAGGATGACAGAGAAAGAACAAAGGGTTTAATGAGCTCTGGTGTCCTTGTATTTGCAACGGTAACATAGTACTTCATCAGCTTTTGCTTCCATTCTTTCCATATTTTCTCTCTGAATAAACGAAGCGAAGATCCTCTGGCTTTTCAACTTCCATTCTTGCAATGAACGCCCCAATTATAGGTCAGTTTTCTCCTTCTTCTCCTTTTATTTTTTATTTTTTTTAAATATTTTCTTGCTCCTTCGCTCGCTATGTTTATGTATCTTTTCCCTTTGTATATTAGTTTAAATTTTTTTTTTTCCTATATGAAGTTTTTGTTATATAATTGGGTTTGTGAATTTCTTTACTTTTTGATAATGGGTGTTTGAATTTTCCTTACTTGGTTTACTCTCTTTGGAAAATTTATGGTCTTTGGGTGAAGACCCTTTGCAAGGGGATTTTCCGGAAGTAATCGAGGAGTATTTGGAGCATGGGGTCATGAAGTGCATTGCCTTTAATCGCCGTGGAACCCTACTTGCTGGTAATTCTCTCCCTCTTTTCTACACTATTTCTCTTTTGGGTTTTCTCTATTTCGTTGGATTTTTTTTATTACTATTTTTATATTTTTGAAAATTTTGATGGTTTAGATAATGTGGTTTCGAGGGTAGTTTGAGTTCAACTTTCAATTGAATGATCCTTCGTGCTAATTGATCATCGGATACAGTTTTATTTCTACGAGTACTCTTCTTTGGGACATTTTTATTGCACATAGATACTAGAACTACTGGGTATTTACATGTTTTTATTTTTATTTTTATTTTGGGCTTTTAAATATATTGATATTTCTCCATTTATATGACTGATTCTTTTGAAAATTTGGGGAAGCTGAACTAAATTGTGAAAAGTAAAAACTACTAAGACCAGAAAGCTAGTTTAAAGGGAACAAATCCAAGTTTCCAGTCAAGTCCTTTTTTATAGTCCATATGGAGCATAATGAGCAGATGAAGTTCTTTTGTAGTTTTATTTGAGTCAATTACTTGTATATGTAATTTTTTTTTTATCATGTATTTTCTTTAATTTTGGTATACTTCTTCTGTGCACTCGTTGTCCCTCTCTCTTCCAATTGATGTTTTGTAATGTATTATTGCTACCAAGTTTCTTTTTCTGAGCTTCATGGGGTTCCCAGGCTGTATTATTTGTTTTCCAACAGTATGATATTAGCGATGATCCCATATTGATTCCTTTTAGTAGTTTTGAATTGGTTGTGGGAATAATTCTTGTGCCAACGTGTTATAATGTCAGTAGTTCGCAGAGTTAGAACATATGCATTGGTTATTCATTTATTTATTTTTTCCTTGTAATGCCAACAACTACTATGTTTGAATGTTAATTCTTGTGATAATGAATTTTTGAAGTGTAATATCTGTAATAAATTGTTGGACAAAGTATCTATTATAAGTAGAGGTTGTTACAAAGTATCTATTATAATAAGATGCTGTTTTCTTTTGGTTAACTTGGTTGTTTGTGTTAAAGTCATATCTTAACCACTAGAATGGTAGGCCTTTTACTATTTCATGCTGAATTTTATTTTTAAGTTCATCATACTTGTACTAGTATGCTTCTTTCAACTCACTTTATCACCAATTCACTTATGTGTATAGTTTCCTTTAAAACTTTCAAGGAGTTGGTTGAGTATTTGGATGCAATATTATGTGTTTGATTTTTCTGATATTTGGTATTATGCTGAGGTCCAAACTCTTTCCAGGTGGCAAAAGTATGACGCCAACTCTGCTCCTTCAACCACACAGGTTGTTCACTAGGATTTTTTTTACTTCTGTTTCTGACAGTAGCTGATAGGTTTTTATACATGATATCACTGAAAGAAAATGGTAGCTGTTTCCTTTGATTGTGGTGGGTTAAATTAATATTTTTAGCTGTTATAGATGTATATATATTCAGAATACTATTGTAAGAGTGTGATTATTTATCTCAAAACGGGTCTTGAGTCTTAACAAGTAAGGGTTTTGTTATTAGTTTTCTTTTGAACTGGAGTGGGAAGTTTGTAGAATGTTTGATTGATATCACTTGTTTTCTCTACATTTCTCAGTTGAGCAAAAATCATAACTTGTTTTCTGATTTAGTGTCTTTATAATGCTGGATGTATTGCTTGCACGAGCCTCTGATTTTCCTTCTTTATATTGAATGTGTCATGTTAATTCCTTTACTTTTTCTTTTATTTAGGTTCTTTTACCAATTTGGAGATGTTTATTAGGGTTTATTTCAATTAGAATTTCCTACTTGGTTTATTTTCCTTATTGAATTGGACAGCCTATTATATAAGTAGGTTTGTTGTGACCTAATTTCTAAGGCTGTTTATGGAATATCACATCAAACTGAAAACATATTATTCCATTTTATAAGTAGTTTTTTATTTTTTTTTGCGACCTAATTTTTGTTCTGTTTCAAATTGTATTGCTTAAATAAAATTCTTGCAATATTTATGGAGACATTCCAAGTAATTAGCTGCATATGATTGATTCTTGGTTTGTTTTGGTAAACAGCTGGGTGCTCTGATGGAAGTTGTATTATATGGGATTTTGAAACCAGGGGCATTGCTAAGGAGCTCCGGGATAAAGATTGTGTTGTCGCCATAACTAGTGTATGTTGGTCAAAACATGGTCATCGCATTCTTGTATCTGCTGCTGACAGGTCATTAACTCTATGGGATGTTGTAAAAGGTGAGAAGATAACTCGAACAATTTTGCCACAGACCCCACTTCAAGCTCGTTTACATCCTGGTTCTTCTACTCCATCTCTCTGTTTGGCATGTCCCCTCTCATCTGCACCGATGATTGTTGACTTGAATACAGGAAGCACAACTGTACTTCCAGTTTCTGTTTCTGACAATGGTAATGGAGCTGCACCTCCACTGCGGAACAAGTTCTCAGATGGAGGTCCTCCATTTACTCCCACTGCTGCTTGTTTTAACAAGTATGGAGATGTTGTATATGTAGGGAACTCCAAGGGGGAAATACTTCTTGTAGATTACAAAAATACCCAAGTGCGTGCCATGGTTCCCATTTCTGGTGGTGCTGTAATCAAGAACATTGTATTCAGCAGGAACGGTCAGTATCTACTTACAAATTCAAATGATCGAACAATCAGAATCTATGAAAGCCTTCTGCCGCTAAAAGACGGACTTAAAACTCTTGATGACATAAATGAGAACTTTGATGGGCTAGATGCTGTTGAAAAGTTAAAAGCAGTTGGATCAAAATGCTTAACACTTTTCAGGGAGTTTCAAGATTCCATAACAAAGATGCATTGGAAAGCACCTTGTTTCAGTGGTGATGGCGAGTGGGTAATTAGTGGTTCTGCAAGCAAAGGAGAGCATAAAATTTACATATGGGATAGGGCTGGACACCTTGTGAAGATTCTGGAAGGACCAAAGGAAGCCTTGATTGACTTAGCATGGCATCCTGTTCACCCTATTGTTGTCTCTGTTTCATTGACTGGGTTGATTTATATCTGGGCTAAAGATTACACTGAGAACTGGAGTGCATTTGCTCCTGACTTCAAGGAGCTCGAGGAAAATGAGGAGTATGTAGAACGAGAAGATGAATTTGATCTGATTCCAGAAACTGAAAAGGTGGAGAAATTCAAACAAGTTTGGCTTTTATTATCTGTTATTGGTTTCTAAAGCATGTACGATTGCAGGTGAAAGAATCTGATGTCAATGAAGATGATGAAGTTGACATTGTCACAGTGGACAAAGATTCAGCTTTCAGTGATTCGGATATGTCCCAGGATGAACTCTGCTTTTTGCCAGCAATTCCTTCTCCTGATGTTCCAGAGCCAACAGAGAAGTGCATAGAGAGTTTATCAAAGTTAGCAGACAGTAATAATTCTGGATCCCCTCTTTCAGAAGAAGGTGAACCAAATGGAAGAGCAATGAATCATGCATCGAGTCCACTTGAAGGTAAGATTCCGAATTAGCAGTATATCTTAGCTTTTATATGTTAAGCATCTGTTGAATTCTACTTTACAAAGGGTTCTACCAGCCAACTTAAATTTGTGAAGTGTTCTCTGTGTTGTTGTCCATTTATTTGTAGAATCTGAGATTTGAACTTCCCCCTGAATTAGAATTCCTTTACTATTAATGGTTATTCTTAGTAAGATACTCTAGCAATAACCTAGTAGAAGCACAAAGGGAAATTGGAACGAAGAAACTAAGTGATGTTGATGGAATTGATTTTAGCATTTTGAATTCAAGTATATCCGCTACGTGAAATTAGTAAGATTTTAATGCCACTAGCCATTCATGGAGGTGGAGTGAGATTGATTTAGGAAAATTTACGTAGATCTCCAGTGGTTGGGCCCTGGATTTACAACACATTGGAACCCCAGTGGTTAACACAATACGCAAAGATGCTTTTTTGCCCTTTTTATAATTTAGAGCCATATAGAATTGATGATCATCTGAAAGACAAGAATTTTTCATGAGTTATCTGCTGACTAGGTTCTTGCAAATAGGCTAGGATGGATTTAGGTAATTGCTTCAGTTTTCGGGGCAATATTTGTAAATTAACATGCCATATCTAGTGGATTTTGGCATTCCTAGTCATCAGGTATCAGATCAATGTTTAACTGCAAAATGTAATGAAGCTAAACCACAAGGTAATGTGCCTTAAAGAAAGGGGCTTGCGTTTTAGGGCACCAAGTCAAATTTTTCACCCCTTCTTACATTATCCGAAACTCTAATAGAACCACTCTTTTCCAACTTAGCAGAATAAAATCTACCCAGTAGGAGCTAAAGAATGAAGAATTGGTATCATAAGTCATAAATGTCAATATGCCCCCATTAATTCGTAGGTCCAAAAGCTTGTGCATAAATTCTAAATTTTCTGGTTTTGCCTCCTTGTATGAACTCTCATTAACCCTTATGTGATAATAGATTATTCTGTTGCAGAGGATGCAGGAGGCATACGTGTAAGAAGGAAACGAAAGCCTTCAGAGAAGGGGTTGGAGTTGCAGGCGGAGAAAGTCAGAAAACCTTTGAAATCTTCTGGTAGATCTTCAAAACTTAAGAATAAATCTGTGGTTGATCAGGATACTAGTAATGGTATATATGATGTCTCGGATGATGACCATTAGATTACAATTCTTGTATAATTTTCTTTTTGTATTATTGGAATCTATATATTCAACTGTATTATTAAGAGACCAGTCGTCTTTACATTGAAAGGTGCACTCTTGGAATTAAGATTCGGTAAAAATTAACAAATTTTTAAATTATAGAGAAGAATAGATTGGCAAATACTTTTCTGTCCTTGTACTTTTTTACACAAGAACAGCTGAAAATGTATACCACAGGGTTTGTTTAGAAATTTGTTTGTTTGTCGTTGCTCCACCGTTGGAGCGTTGCACACAAATTGTTTCTGTTTGATTCCAATAAATTTTTGACGAAGGATGTGAATTTCAGTTATGTACTTTACAACACAGAAGCACGAATAAATAGCCATGAAATGGCATTAATTCCACTTACATTGAAACTATTCATTGGTTTTTTGGCTAGGTGACTGTCAATATAAATGGATTCTGTTTCTTAAAGTTGCATTTGTTGTCTTTAAGGGGATAGTCTAAGGGGGTGTATTCAATTTAGAATTAGTTGGATTTTAAAAGAGTTTAAAAGTATAGAGGTATTCAATTCGGAGTTCAGATGAGTCTATACAAATCAAGAAATATTCAATTCAGATTTTAATGGATTTTATAAAAGTCTATTAAAATCTAGGTGTATTCAATTAAGACTTTATAGAAGTTTTCTAAAATTTGAAGGTATTCAA